>JANAVB010014797.1:11403069-11545569 GCA_029216955.1 Iris pallida
AATCATTGTGTGTGTGAGTTTTATTCACCTGAAAAGCATTTGAGATTGTAGCCTGCATTTTGTCAAGAAGAAAACCTCCAGCTAAAGTTCCAAATATTCCACACACTATGGTTATGCCTCCAAATAATAAATCTGCATTACTCTGATAAGAAAAAGTCACATGTTACTGAATTGTACTCTCATGTTTGATAAATATGGTTAGAATCTAACTGTAAAATGATCAAATAGCTAAAGTTCACCAATAATGAGGTGTACTGATGTAAGAAACCTCCGAATGAAAGGAATTACTTGCGCACAAGAACATGGTTATGCTACTACACAAACACCGGTACAGAAGTTTGACCTACTGTTGATTTTCCAAACTTATATAGAAAATAACAATACAGAAAGAAGTCATCAATGCAAAATCATAGTTCATGTAGGTTGTCTGTATCAATTAGCTTGCACATCATATCGTTCATTGTATCACTGATACAATATGAAACACCTGGGGAGAGATCTTGAAAAATCTATTCCACTGGTCAAGAAAGTATATGCTTGAAACCAATCAGAGGAGATGGAAAAGTCAATGGCACTGATTCTTGATCCAATGGACATGGTGGCATCCACAAGTACTTGTGATATTATCTTAGTTAACTTTTCCCTATGTTTCTACCAAGGTTTGCGCTATCAATTTCGATATTGGTTTCGGACCCTTCCTATGAGTATCAGTTTTCGCAGTTTCGAGGGTTTCAGTGGTTTTGAATTGGCCGTTTTGGAGGGGTTTCAATGATTTGAATCGGTCAATTTCTACAATTTTGACGGCTGTTGTAGGTTCCAGTCGATACTTAAACCCTTGGTTTCTGCTAGAGGAAACGAAGGATAATGTTGGTTTATCCAAATCATTGTTCTCTACAAATTTAGGAGTTAGCCACCATCTCTTCACCCTTTCATGTATACCTTCATTCATCTCTCATGTCTATGTTTCATCTCATGTCTACGTCAGACAATTGTGTTATCTTGGTGGAAAGCTAGTGACTTGCAGAAAAAAGAAACAAATGACGGCGGCCTAACCAAATGCAAAACCTAAGTGTCAAGTCAATCTATCAAAATACCATTGGGTTACCGTTATTGTAATAAGGCTGCCATTAGTATTGCAACTGATCCACTCCAGCATGATGCATGCCAAATTGACATTGACCAACACTTCATAAAATAAAGATTGTATCCAGAACGTTGTCTCGTGTATGTTATTACAAAGATTCAAGTGAAAGAAGTACCTAGCAAAGGGATGTACTTAGTGAGGGCTCTTGAAACCTCAGTTCCCGAATATTGTCAAGCATAGCGTAATATCCAAACTCCACGTGGGGGAGTGTTGGAGGTGTTTGAATACATCACAGAAAATAGGAATCCCGACCCTGAATTAGAACAAAGACAGGCAAACTCCACTCCAGTTGCATCTATTCGAACTATGCTAACTGATCTATTATTCTACCGGAATTCTAGTCCTTCAGAACCAGGATGTCTATTTGTGTATTAGTTAAATACGAATGTATTCTTAGGAAAGGCAACAATATGAAACCCTAATTTTCTTGGTGCCTTTTTCCATCTCTATGTCTCTACTACTGTTTTCCTCTATGAATACAATCTGATAAACCAAGGTTCAAAACCTCGACCTATACATAAATATAGGTCATTTATATCAGGTTTGCACATAGCAAATCCGTTATGTTCATGAAATATCAGGTATCGACCAATTATCTTGAATACCGGACTTGGATATATAGTTCCAGAAATTTTATAGAGTGCTTCTACAAGAGAAACCGATCAAAACTTCCTGAACTACAATCAAGAATGAAAAAGTAGACCAGAGTGTGGATTTTGACCCGCAAGATAAAGGAGAGGGCAAAGGAGAAATGGGGAGTGGAAGAAGGAATCATAAATAAAGATTGTGTGTCTTCTCTTCCCTAATTAGCGACCAGGTTGGCAAGATGCCGCATCAACGGCGACCGTAAAAGGAGATATATTGGAAGTTCTAAGCCTTATATTTTCTGTAGAGTGGTGAACCATAAAAAAAAAAAAATTGAAAGTGAGAGAAATAGCAATGAAATATATTAGCAAGGGTTGAGTTTAGGTTAGTATTGGCTAAAATATATTAGCAAGGATTGGATACATGATTTCATGGAAAAGGTTGAGTTTAGGTTAGTACTGGCTAAAATATATTAGCAAGGGTTGGATACTTTATGCATGAGTAATTGGGTCTAATAGAAGCCAAATTCAATTTAAAGGAGTTGATTCAGGCTGAAGTTATTTTGTATGGGTCAGCTTCAAGCCGAATTCATTTTAGGATACCGTCGATCTACATACATCATAGTGTGTAATACAGTGTGCTCTACAACTTTCGAGCTTGCTCATTTTCTTTCATCTTAGGATCTTACATGAAAACCCTATTAAAGTTGAAGACTACTCTAATAAATGAAATGAAATCATCAAACTACATATTGGCATTAGTTTTACATCAACTAAAATCAAACTGCATAGGTAAAGCATGAAACAATGTCTAGATTGTAACATTTTATATCTGCATAACATGCAAATTTATTCTATAATGCCAAAATGAGTATCATGATTCCGTTGTTGGAAACTACTAATACTAATACTTATAGAGAGGCTCTGATATAGATACTGAGATTGTTAACTCGTTTAGAACACAAGACATCCTCAAACAAGTGCATTTTGTGATGACTTTTTTGTTTTCTTTTGTTACAAAAAGTTCTAAAAATGTTTGAAACAATTGGGCTTTCTTCATTTTCTAAATGGGCCTCTTTAGTTGCAGGGGAATTGTGATTCTGAAAACTCAAATGTGACAAGTTGTTACTTCAATTGAGAATCTCATTCCCATTATTCCTATACAAAAATTAGGAATTGGAATTCTCTTGCGCAACGTGTAATAAGATTTCCTACAAACTTTCATCATCACGAGAACCACATTTCTGAAAGTATTTGAGTTGATCTTAATCACAATGGAATATAAAATTTTGGTCACCATTATTAGAATCTCTTCTTCCATGCAAACCCTAGATTCTTGATCCACATCTAAGAGGAAGAAAATATCATACCACCAATCATGTCAACTCGGGATGTCGTCCGATGAATAACTCAATGTCCGATGAATATCTCAGACGAGGTAAAGAGTTTCACCTACTTGGAATCTCCTGATCTGTTCTGGCTCCTTTTAGGCTTTCTTACGGGAGAAAAAACTCTACATTAGTTGTTCACGAATCCCATAAACTTCGTACTTTTACACTGGCGACCAAAATCCTTGATTGCTCAGGAAAGAAAATCAGGATAGGATTTATGAAATAATTGCGAATGCTAGTTACTATCTCAACTCCTACGAAGGTGATGTAGCAAACTGTTCTTTTAAGCGACTCATACTTGAAAGCCCATTTGTCCATATCTGATTTTCACCCCACGGTACCTATTCCTTGATTCCCCGTCTCGTAAATTGACTTGTTCCCCATACCTCCCAATTAGCTGGAGACAACCAACATATGAAACCAAAAAAACCATCGACATATGAAATGGCAAGTGGTACCTCCAATTAGAAAAGAAAAGAAATTTCAATAATATATCATTGGTGAGTCCATAAGTTATAACAAAAAATAAATGCTTACCGGCGCCTTGCTTGTAATCTGGTATTGTAATCTGGTTGTGTTTTGCTCACACCATCATTCTGCTCACTCCATGCTCATATTTATTTTTTGCCTCTTTTCTTTCCACTTAATCTTTAGCATAAGACGCGTAGAATCCCTTTACGATATAAGGTCAACCAAACTCTAAGGAGCGAATAAAGTCTTTGACTGCTACCTTCACTCTCACCTAACCTCACTTATCCTCCTTTTTCGACTGGTAAATCAATCTGTTGAGAGACTGAGACGATTTTGAATTATTTTTGGTAGTTTTAATCATTTTTTCAGGATCCCTTTCTCTGAATAAGTATGGCGGTTTGGTTCAGTCCAATGTTGTAAACCTATATAAAGGATACAAGGTTGTAACCTATATAAATGCTACTTTGACATACAATTCAATACAATACTTTAACATCAATGGTGGATGCTAATAGTTCCTGGATCTGAGGCCCCATAGATTTTGGATATTCGCTCGTGCATTCCAGCCAAGGTTGTAAAAATCGCTAGTCGACCGCTAATCGGTACGCGGAGACTAGGGATTAATCGGGACTAGTCGAATTAGTCAGTTTGGAATTTTTTATAATTTTATATATATATATATATATATATATATATATATATATAATATATATATATATATGCAATAAAGATATATTTATGCAATATATATCATATGTCATCAAAGTATATACTTATAACAACAGTACATATATTTATTGGAATGCTCGGTATAACAATATTAAATCTAACTTTGTGTTTTTTATTATTAACAGCAGCAACAAAAAAATGAAAACGAAAAAGCAGCAGCAACAACAAAATGAAATGAAAAAAAAACAGCAATAGTAAAAGAAAAAACAGCAGCTCTCTGCCACAAAAAAAAAACAGCAGCAGTAACAAGAGAAAAAAAAGTGGGACTCAGCCTTCTTTTTTCTCTCCTTCTAAAGCTTCTGTGACTTCTTCTTTTTTCCTTCTTTTTTTCATTAGTCGGCCGACTAGGCCTGTCTAGGGCCGCCTAGTCGGCCGACTAGTCCCGCCTGGGCGCTCCGCCGATTTTCTTGCCGTCCAGACACCAAATCGAATCGGGGTTGACCGACTAGCGACTAGTCCCCGACTAGTCGGCCAACTACCCCGCTTTTTACAATACTGATTCTAGCAAACCCTAAGGCGATGTCAATTATCCTATTCGTCTTCGCTTTTGCCTATTATATTTTGCTTCACTATTGTAGGGTTATCCTCCATAATTCAGGTGATATCAAAGCAAATATCTTACATTACAATGGATAGAAACAATTCCGTTACCCATGCCGAGTTCGATGCTTTATTGAAGAGGCTTGTGAACCAAGAGGTGGAGTTCAACACTACCATGCAGATTGGTACTTGTTGCAATTAATTGATGATTTCATTGATAGTCTCATAGGCTTTATATAGTCTTACATAATGGAATATCTTGTGGCATATTCTGGCATCCCAAATATGTCCACAGGATTTTCCATGTGCCTTTACAACATACTAAATATATCAATACCCTCCCTCAAGATGGACGAAAGATGTTCACTAACCCATCTTGTCACATCCTCTAATCATGCTCACAAAACTAAGTCCCTTAGTCAGTCCGTCTGCTACCTGATCCTTGGTTGGAACGTGACCTAGCTCCAGTAGTCCACTAACCAACTTCTCCTTGATGAAGAACCTATCAATCTCGATGTGTTTGGTCCTGTCATGCCGTATTGGATTGTTGGCGATACTAATAGCTGACTGGTTGTCACACCACAGCTTCATCTTGGCTCCTTGATCCAGCTTCAGCTCCACCAGCATATTCTTCAACCAAAGCAGCTCTGCAACTCCCAAGGCCATAGCTCTGTACTCCGCTTCAGCTGTCGATCTGGCTACCACTGACTGCTTCTTACTCCTCCAAGAGACCAAATTGTCTCCTAAAAATATGCAGTATTCCGAGGTAGACCTCATGTCGTCCGCACAACTAGCCCAGTCAGAATCACAGTAGCCCTCGATGTCCACGTGATTATTCTTCCTGAATATCAGTCCCTTCCCGGGGGGCACTCTTCAAATATCTCAGAATCTGGTACACTGCATCCATATGACCCTTTCGTGGGTCATGCATGTAGCGGCTCACCACACTAACTCCAAAGCATATATCAGGACATGTGTGACTCAAATAGATCAACTTGTCCACCAGTATCTGGTATCTGTCACGGTCAACTGGTTCTCCAGTCTCAACGTTCAGCTTGAACCTCTGATCGATCGGCATCGCTGCAGGTTTGGACCCCAACATCCCTGTCTCTGTGAGAAGGTCCAGTGCATAATTCCTCTGAGAGAGAACAATCCCCTCGCTCTCGAGTGACCTCAATCCCAAGGAAGTAGCGAAGAAGACCAAGGTCCTTCACCTCAAATTCCTTGCCAAGCTTTCCTTTGAGTCGGGCGATCTCCTGCTCATCATCTCCCGTAATAATCATGTCGTCGACATACACCGCAAGTATGGTGATGTAGCCTCCACTCCTTCTGAAGAATACAGTGTGATCAACATTGATCTGCTGATATTCCATCCCTATAATAGCTCTCCTGAATCTGTCAAACCACGCTCGAGGAGACTGCTTCAGTACATAGAGGAACTTCTTCAGTCTACAGACCTTGCCTGCTGTCTGATTGGTGCCAAATCCTGGTGGTATCTCCATGTATACCTCTTCTACTAGATCTCCATGAAGAAATGCATTCTTCACGTCCAGTTGGCGTAGCTTCTATCCACCATTCGCTGCCAAAGAGATCAGGGTCCTGACAATGCTCATCTTTGCCACTGGTACAAAGATCTCGTCATAGTCGATGCCGTATGTCTGACTGTATCATTTCGCACTAGTCGAGCTTTGTAGCACTCAACCTGCCCATCTGGATTCTGCTTCACGGTAAAGACCCACTTGCATCCGACTGCTTTCTTTCCTCAGACAGTCTCACCAGCTCCCAAGTGTGATTCTTCTCAAGGGCTCCCAACTCGTGCATTGTCGCTTTCTATTTTGGATCGTTCTTGGCAACCAGCCAATTGTTAGGTACAGTAATACTGTCCAAAAATGCTATAAATGTTCCATGAGAAGAAAATATATGGTCATAAAAAACAAACTAAGCAAGATTCCAACAATATCTATCTGGAGGATTTTCCGCATTGCTGCGAATGGTCCTCCGTACAGATAGTGGTGTGGGAGGAGTAGGAGGAATGATATCACCTGAAGGGGTGAGGTGTAGGTGTCTCAGAAGTTGGGACGAACTCAGGCAAGGGACTTGGCACTGGCACTGTAGGTACTGCTCCTACAGTTTGCTTCTCTCTCCTGCTGTAGGTAAGTAACTCCCCCTGAGCCGTAGGCCTAACACTTCTAATCTCCTCCCCCTGTTCCGCTTCACCTTCATGTTCCTCCTCAACCATGCCTCCATGCCAAACTTCTAAATCGGTCACCACCAAGTTCTCCATCTCCCCCTCTCGCCTCATACTGGTAGTATTAGGCGTATTGTGTGAAGTTCCCTCCTGGCGGTAGTATGGCTCATGCTCCCGGAAGTGGACATCCATACTGACGAACTTCTTCTCTCTGGACTCCAGCACACATACCCCTTCTGAGTCGTTGAGTAGCCCACGAAGATGCACTTGACCGCTCTAGGGTCAAGTTTTCCAACTGTGGCCTGTTATCCTTCACAAAACACACACACCCGAACACCTTTAATGGGAGTATCCCACTATTGCCTTGTAATACTTCACATAGAAATTTCTATCCCAGGACTTTCGAAGGCATCCTGTTGATGAGTTGAGCTGCTGTCAACACTACATGCCCCCACAGACTGTGAGACATTCATATCGATCATCATACTTCTTGCGGTCTCCAGAAGGTGTCTATTCTTCCTTTTGCTACTCCATTTTGTGCTGGTGTGTATGCACAGGTGGTCTGATGCTGTATCCCGTGTGCTGATAAGTATTCTGCAAGTGTCCTGTTGGTATACTCCGTTCCATTCTCAGACCTCGGTACCTTCACAACTGTATTGTACTAAGTCTGAACATGCTTATAAAAATTCCAAAAACATGCAGGTACATCACTCTTATTTTTTATCAAATATAGCCAGGACACGAGAGGCACAATCAATAAAGAAGACAAAGTACTTATACCCATTCATAGTGTTAATAGCACATGGACCCCAAACATCAGAATGTACTATCTCAAAAACAAAAGAGCTCCTATGACCCGTACCAACATACGAGCTCCTAGTAAGTTTTCCTAACTCGCACGCATCACATACTAAGTTCTTTTTATTTGCTTTTGCATAAACCTCTGAATACAACTTACTTAAAGTATCAAAGGAAGAATGTCCCAACCTTCTATGATGGAAAATCAAAGTATCTTCAATCTTCTGCTGCAGTCCTTCCATTTCAGCCTTCTCTGCCATAGATACCAATGCTGAGTCCAGTCCTTCTCGATCTAGGTACCACAGTCCCTCATGCCAAGTGACAGTCCCAAATCTTTGTCCCGTCCCCTTTTCCTGGAAGGTCACTTAGAAATATCAAAAGAAATTGTAGAGTTGGAAATAATGAGATGATGATTTATTGATGAGAGACTACATATATATATATATAGGAGAGGCTAGCCTCCTCTCCTATTGTTCTAAGCAATGTGGGACTAAAGCCCATTAACAATAAGTCTAATATACCACTTAACACCCTCCCTCAAGCTGGAGCATAAATGTCAATCATATGCCCAGCTTGTTACATAGAAATTGAATCCGAGACCCAGAAGAGGCTTTGTGAAGATATCAGCTATCTGGTCGCCGGTCCTCACATGTTGAAACTTTATCACTCCCTTTGTATATTCATCACGAACAAGTGAATGTCAATTTCAATATGTTTCGTCCGTTCATAAAATACTGGGTTTGTGGCAATGTGAATAGCAGATTGGTTATCACACCATAGATCTGTCGCTTGAGACCCCGTGTCTTCTTCCAGTTCTTGGAGGAGATGCTTCATATATAATATCTCTGACGTGCCATGAGCAATAGCTCGATATTCTGCCTCTTGAGCTTGAGCGTGCTATCACACTTTGTTTCTTGCTCCTCCATGACACTAGATTTTCGCTAATAAATACTGAGTAACCAGATGTAGATCGTCTATCTGTCAGACTTGCTCTCCAGTCAGCATCAGTAAAACACTCAATGCGAGTGTATCCATTATTTTCCATTCGAATTCCTTTTTCTGGATTCTTTACTAGATAACACAGAATTCTGAGAACTGCCTGCCAGTGTGGAGCTCTTGAAGAAGCCATAAATCTACTTGCAACACTCACTGCAAAAGAAATGTCCGAACGAGTCATGACTGCCAAGTAGTTGAGTTTTCCAGCTCGACGATACTGATCTGGATTGGTCATCAGGACCCCTTCATCTGGAAGTAACTTCGCCCCTGGATCCATAGGTGAGGTTGCTCCCTTTGCTTGCATCATGACTGCATCATTTAGTATGTCCAGCACATATTTTTTTGAGACATTACAATGTCCCGCTTGCCCCGTGTGACCTCAATGCCCAAGAAATAACTCAAGGATCCCATATCCTTGGTTTGAAATTGTTCTCCCAGAAACTTCTTCAAGCCTGCAATACCCTGGCTATCGTCTCATGTGATTACAATATCATCAACGTCGACACCAAGGAGTATTCTTCCAGCATATGTGTGTCGATAGAAGATTGAATGGTCCTTCTTTGATTGACACATGCCAAACTGAGTAACAACATGTGTAAATCGACCAAACCATGCACGAGGTGATTGTTTCAGACCATAGAGGACTTTCCTCAGATGACACACTTTACCCTCCCTTGCAACGAACCCGGGAGATTGCATCACATATACCTTTTCATCAAGATCTCCGTGGAAGAAAGCATTCTTTATATCTAGTTGAAGTAACGGTCAGTCATAGCGAACGGCCACGGCCATGAGAACACGAACAGACGTCATTTTGGCCACAGGAGAAAAGTTCTCGAAGTAATCCTCACCATAGGTTTGAGAGTATCATTTGGCCACCAGACGAGCCTTCAGTCGATCAAGAGAGCCATCTGGTTTCACCTTGATTGTGAATATCCATTTGCAACCTACGTCCTGTTTACCAGTGGATAAGTCGACCAAGTCCCAAGTGTGGTTTTTCCTAAGAGCTTTTATCTCCTCGTTCATAGTAGCACGCCAACCAGGATGTCTGAGACCCTCCTCAGCGGTCTTAGGGATCTGAATTCCATCAATAGTAGCCACCAGAGACTGAGTGTGACTGGTAAGTCCTTTGTAGCTGTCAACATACAAGGGATGATCACGACAGGCACGACGAGGACGTTCTGGAGGCGGAACTGCCGGAGCTGCTGGCGGAACTGGTGGAGCTGCTAGTGGAACAGGTGGAGGCAACTCATTGGAGCCGGAGCTGCTGGTGGAACCGGAGGAGGATAATTCTGTGGGCGAAGTCGGCATTAGCTGAATCGGTGTATGTGGACCATCGGCCTGGGAGACTGGCTCGATAAGGAAGGACACTCGTACGAGGGACTGTTGTGTTTGAGAAGGAAATAACAAAAAAATCCTCTTCTAGATAGACTAGGGGAGCCGGACCCGTTGATTGTGGGAGTGGTGGAAATTCGGTTTCTACAAAGGTAACATTCCGAGTGAAAAAAAATATCTCTTCAAGACAGGGGAATAACACTGATACCCTTTCTGACCTTTAGGATACCCAAGAAAAATACATTGTATTGCCTTAGGATCTAATTTAGAAAGGGTTGGTCGGGTATCCCGAATATAGCATAAGCAGCCAAAGGTTCGGAGAGGCAAAGGAAATGGCTCTCGTCCGAAAAAAAGCCTAAAAAATGGAGTGTTACCATTGAAAACTGACGATGGCATGCGGTTAATAAGATAACAAGCAGTAAAAACCGCATCCGACCAAAATCTCTTGAGAGTACGTGCTTGAAACATAAGAGCACGTGTTGTTTCCAATAGATGACGATTCTTGCTTTCGGCTACACCATTTGTTGTGGTGTGTACGAACAAGAGGTTTGGTGGATGATGTCATTGCGGGCCAGATGTCTATCGAAATCACGAGATAAATACTCACGGCCATTGTCACTTCGAAAATTTTTAATTGGAATACCAAATTGTGTTTTTATTTCGGCATAAAAATCGCACCAAATGTTAAACAAATTAGAACAATTTTTTATCAGATAAACAAAAGTGACACATGAGTAATCATCAACAAAAGTAACAAAGTACTTAAAACCCATTACTGATTCAATCGGTCAAGGTTCCCATACATCAGAATGCACCAACTCAAAATGAGCGGAAGCAATTTTATTTGTACTCACCGGATAAGGAACCCGGTGATGCTTAGCTAAACTACATGTCTCACAATAAAAAGAAGCGGAGATATCTAAAGATGGGTACATTTTCTGAAGAGCTTGAGATGGTGGATGGCCTAACTGACAATGTAACTCAAAAAGATCGAGTTTCATGCCGGCACAGACAACAGAAGTGGCGTCAAACAGGTACAAGCCTCCAGCCATATACCCCTTACCGATAGTCTTTCCAGTTTTCAGGTCCTGAAAAATACAACCATCAGAAAAAAATGTTACCGAGCAATGCAGTTCACGAGTAATTTGACTAATAGAAATTAAACTGAATGGGTTCCCAGGAGCAAGTAGCACAAAATTGAGTAACAGTCCTGAAGAAAGACTAGCACTTCCACGTCCTCGGACTGTCAGGGAACCTCCATTGACAACAGTGATGCCAGAAACACGACGGACAGGGACATAATCATGTATCATACATGCGTCACCCGTCATGTGGAGGACACACCAGAGTCAATTACCCACTGCTTGGGCTTAACTATACACGCTGCTGAATATCCGGCTGTGGAACCAGACGTAGAAGCTTCACCACGACGTTGAGCTTGAAAATCAAGAAATTCTGTATAAGAGTCCGAAGTCAGCTGAATAGATCGGACACCATCATCAGGAGCATCAATGGTGATATTAGCCGCCAGTGATTTAGTGCATTGCCAATATAAATGGCCGAGCTGACCACAATTAAAGCATGTGTGTGGTTGTCCTCCATCACGTCCGCCATTGCCACGTCCCCTATCGCGACCAGCATTTCGTCCACCTCGTCGGCCACCACGGAAGCCCGTACGAGTGGCCCCGAGAACAGAGCGATCAGAAGGACTATCACCCGGAGTAGTCTCAACGACTTTGGCTGCCCAAAGAACACGATAATGCGCTTCCAATAGGGACGGTACATCAAATCCAGCAATAATCTGAGAGCTAGCAGAGTCCGCATCAGGACGGAGAGGGGCAAGATAAGCCATGACATGAAGCTGCTCATGTTGAGCCCTTGCTTCATTAATATCCGACGTAAGAGGTAATACGCGGTCGATCTCATCCGTCATAGCCTTAAAGGCCCGAAAATGGTCTTGATGAGATTTGCTTGATTTGCTCGGTATACACCAACGACCGAGTCATAGATACGAGACAAATCGCCTTTACCATCGAACGCCGCCGCCAGTACCCTCCCATAACTCCTTCACGGAGTCCGTATTTTGAACCATGTCTTCCACCGATGGTTCCATGGAATTCATCAACTGTGTAAACAGTCGACTGTCATCTGTCTCCCATTGCTCAAAGATGGGATCATCTTTTGCTGGAGGGTTGTCAGTAAGATGTTTGGACAACCTCATTCCGCGAAGTGTCTTCTCGACCATCTTTTTCCATGTTGAGTAGCCATCTGGCCCTTCCAACCGTCGATCGACAAGTCGAATGGAGGAAATCGCCGTGCTAGTGGCCGCTAGTGTGTTGTTGACAGGGGGGCAGCAGGGGGGCGGGGGCAGCAGGGTCGGGGGGGCTGACAGGGACAGGGCAGCAAGGGGCCAGGGGCAGCAGTGGTCAGGGGCCACCAGCAGCAGGTGGTGGCGGGGGGAGGTAGCAGGTCGGGGTGGGCAGGGGGGCAGCAGCAAGGTCGAGGGGGGGGGGGGGCAACAGCAACGGCGGGGGGGGGGGGGGGGGAGGTGACGGCTAGGGTTTGTGGGGAGAGATTAGGGTTTTATGGAGATTGGTGGGTGACGGCTAGGGTTTTGGTTCTGATATCATGTAGAGTTGAAAATAATGAGATGATGATTTATTGATGAGAGACTATATATATATATATATATTATATATATATATATATATATATATATATATATATGAGAGGCTAGCCTCCTCCCCTATTATTCTAAGCAATGTGGGACTAAAGTCCATTAACAAATAACTCTAATATAACACTTAACAGAAACAATGCATTTAAGTTGGAGAATTATAGAAATAATGGACAAGAGACTGTCTGGAAAGGATGGAGCATGTAAAACATTGGATAATCTTACTGAACCTGTACAAATAACAGTACCCTTACCGACCACTGGCTGGAAAGTGACTTCCGCTGTCTGAATGGTGTCTGCTGATGCTAGGTGAGTGTAAGAAGAAAAGTCACTAGCATTTCTCGTCACATGCCGAGATGCTCCTGAGTCGATAATCCAGCCTGATAATTGAAGGGAAGAGATAGATGCAAGATCAAGTGACTCGTCAGTACCTTCTGATGGATAGACATATATAGCGGCGTTGTCCCCAACGAAGAATGAGGTGGATGCCTCCACTGTTCCACTCATTTTGTCTCCTTCGATTGACGCTCTCTGCTTCCTCTCCAGTATGTCTATCAGTGCCTGATCCTCCTCAGTAAAGCTACCACCAGCTCCTCCATTCCCTTCTGCTACCAGCAGGTTTGCCCGATAACCTCCTCGGCCTCCTCATCAACCCCCTCGACCACGACCTCCTCCTCCAATATATCCTCGTGCACCGAACTGTCCACGTCCACCACCTGAGTTTTCCTCCATAGGTGGTTTGGTACAAGCATATCGATAATAGCCCATCTCCCCACAGTTGTAGCACTGCCGGTTGTGCTGCTAGGGCTCTCCCTTGGACCATGTGTCGTCCGAGCTGGTAACCGCTAGTGCTAATTTTGCTTCGGGAGGACAACCTATTTCCGTCTGTAGTCTGATGCGCGTCTCCTCCTGGATCATAGCTGAGATCGCCTCCTCAAGACTAGGAATCTTTGGTTGGACGAGAAGTAAAGTCGTCCTCTGTGCGAATGCTGCAGTCAGCCCTTTGAGGAATTTCATCGTCCTCTCCTGCAGACACACATGTCTCTCCTTACACTTCGGATCCCCGCAGCTCATCCGATTTGAGTGGTGATCATAGTCCAACCACAGACGCTCCAACTCCATGGCATACTCATGCACCGTCTTCTCTTCATGTACGGTGTCGTCGATCTCCCCCTTTATCTGGAAGATCCGTAAGTTGTTTCCCACACCATCATAGGTCCTTCTCAACTTCTCCCACACATCCTTCACCATCTCAATGCTATCTACTGTGGCGGCAATAGACTGGACTAAGGAGTTGAGAAGCCAGATGTAGATCACCATATGAGTTGACTTCCACTCGTCGCGTCCTGCCGAGCCCTCGTCCGGCTCTGTCTTCTCGTCCGATAGGAACCCCTCCAGGTTCTTTCCTACGAGGGTTCTTCTCACCCGCCGTGACCAACTCAGATAGGTGGCTGGTCTATCCAGCTTCAGATCAATGGAGGAAAGTTCCAACTTTGGCGACGTTCGTGTCGTGCTCTCACCAGCCGACATCTTCATCAACTTCATCAACGTCGCAATCTCTGCATGATCCAGCTTCTTGAGGATCTCCTCCATCGATGCTTCTCCTCTCCGATCACGTCACGTCTGCTCCACGACTTACGTTCGTCCTCGTCGTTCGCTCCTAGATCCTAACATGTCTGTTTTCGTCAGATCTAGGCATCGGTGTCCTCTTTCGGAATGATCCGAACAACGGCAACAAAGGCTCTGTTGCGTGCGGCAGGTGGGAAGGCGGCGCGCACGTGGGGGGGGGCGGTGCGCGCACCACAAGCGGCGACAGCAGTCGCAGCAGCAGCGGCAGCAGCAAAAGCGCGGAGAAGGGGTGGCTGCTATGCGCGGGTTAGGGTTTGGTGGCGGAGAGAGAGGGAGAAGAAGGGAAAGGTTAGGGTTTGGTGGCGGCTAGGGTTAGGATTTGCGGAAAGGTGGCTCTGATACCATGTTGTAATTGATTAATAATTTCATTGATAGTCTCATAGGCTTTATATATCCTTTACATAATGGAATATCATGTGGCATATTCTGGCATCCCAAATATGTCCACAGGATATTCCCATGTGCCTTTATAATATACTAAATATACCAATAGTACTCTATCAAAGCAAATAAATATAGTCCTTACAAAATTTGATGCTTGCAGTAGAGGTGATTCACATCAACCACAATTGGTTCCTCGACAAGAAACTAACTATTCTTAAGATTAGTCAAGCAATAACTTACCCCCACTTAAGGGAATTATTACGTCCAATGAAGTTCAAGATGAAGATGGAGATCCCTTCCTTTGATGGACTCGTGCAGATTGAGGAGGTCCTTAATTAGATATCGTATGTAGAAAGATTTTTCGAATACATGTAGATCCCTGTCGGGAATAAGTAGTGCTAGCGGCCTACTGGATGCTCAAAGGAGGCATTTGATTGGTGGGATAAAAACCAATCTTGTTCAGCAAAAAATAAGCAAAAAATATTGCCAATTCATGAGAGAAGATTTGATAGATATACGGACAAGGTTTCTACCTCGCGAGTCCTGACTATAAGCAAGTTATTTTCCGACAGTATCGGAAGTGCACTCAAGGAAAACGTTTTGTACAAGACTACAATATGGAGATCGGCCGAATTTATTCTCATATAGGTTACGGGTAGATGAAGGCAACTTAGTGGGACGATTTTTTGATGGACTTAGAGATGAGGTTAACGTCAAGGTTAATCTAGACACCTTGTTCAATCTATCTTAAATTGTGAATCTTGCGAAGAAAGCTGAAGAGCAATTGGAGAGAATCAACAAGGAAAACAACTTTAGATCACCAGCTTATTCGAAGGGCCAACCGAATCGTAGTCCTGGAAGGAGTTAGATACACTATTAAATAACTGACCAAATAAGTGGGGAACCAGTAGGTCGCCTAACGAACTGGAGAATCTAACAAAGATCCATGAATACTTGCAGCTCTGAAAGTCGCTCCTTCATGCATGAACCAATCACCGAGCATCTTATACCCAAACACAGGGGATTACTTTGAAATGTGCCCCAAGTGAGCAGCTACGAACTCTTTGGAACGCGATGGAGAAAGCGACCATGTCAAGGGTGATCCCCATATGAGTATCTAGATGACAACAAGCATCTACTTTATGTACTATGCAAGCCTTGGCACTTCTACTTGGAAGTAGTGTATAAAGGAAGGGAGAACGCCACGGTCTTTCACAAGGATGCAAGGAAAATATCCCTTATGCCTTTGAGAGCACCCGAGCCTTCCAAAGCCTATGGGTCGGACAACATATCTATGTTGATATGGACAATAATGCCACAAAGAGACTAATCAAGATAAGTTGGCCAACACTGAAAGAGGGTGACATGCAAACTCGTTCGAAAAGTCTGGCAGACTCTTCAGTGTGGGACTTCCTTGATGACTTTAGTGTTGGATGCAAGGTTCGCAGTATCAGAATCAGTATTAGACCCTTAATATGAGTATCAGGATCGACGATATCGGCAATATCGGCGATATCAGACCAGAGTATCTTTTTTTAGTATCAAAAAACAAATAATTAATAATAAATTGTTAAAATTTATGAAAAAAAATGTTATATATTTATTCATAATTTTAAGTATATCGTGTGTTGTTTCTTACTAGTTTTGAAATTGAATAAAATAGTAGTCACCCTTGTTGATTGGTTTACCTGTGATAGATAATTTTTCATCGTTTACATGCTTTTACAATCTTACTAAGCTTTTGCACCATTGTTGATTGGTTTGACTCTTTTTCGGTCAATTTTCTTTCCAAAATTGACTAAAAAAGAGACCGCCAATGTCGGCATCAGTCACTATCGGTATTGGACGATATCGGACTTGGACATGCCAAACCATATCAATATCGTCCGTATCGGAACGGTATCATCCGATACTGTGAAGTATGCTTGGATGCCCTGATGGCTCTTATTATGGAGGCTACATTTGAGGTGAAAGAAGATTTATTCTCATCGTGGAAGCATGCAAGTTCAATAAGGCCGTAAAGAAGATTATCAAGGTAGACATCTTAGTGGACACAAGAAAAAGTCATAGCTATGTTACCTAGATTCGATACTTTACGCCGAGGTACCAGAGTCGACGCGACTCGACACATATACGGAATGTGGGTCGGACTCGTCAAGGTGACCAACAGACACGACAAAATAAAGAAGAAGTTAGGAAAAAGCATGATCAAAAATACAAAAGCTTGAAAAACATACATTTCATATAAGAACAAAAGAGATGAAGATAGTATCATCCATGTTGACTTATCCTTATTGTAGTAGGCTAGTATCTAAACTTGGTAGACCTTGCCATATAGGAAAAGAAGAAATAAAGATAGTATCATCGCCCATATAAGAACGCATGAGTGAACTATTCTTTTAAGGGAGCTGAAGGAACTTATTCAACTAGTGAAGTAGTACTTTATTTTCTACATGGAAAAAATTCACTAGTAGTTTATTTGTCAGGTGAAGATACAAACCTTGCCAAATGGAAAAGGTTTACTGGTAGTTATTTTTCAAGGGAGGTGAAGCGAGTCTTATTCAACTTTATAATAATTTTATATAACTATAGCTAGTGTCTTTTAATCGTTTATTAATATGTTGACATACAAATTTAATGTGGTGAATGTGGCATGCAAATTTATTATAATGACATGAAAATTTAATATGGTGAAGGGACTCTTTGAATGTTAGTAATATGAGATACAAATTTAATATAAAGGGACGCTTTCCCATATTAGAAATTAGTGTCTTCTTTACCATTTATTATTATGTTGACATGCAAATTTTTATGATGACATGCAAATTTAATATGATAAAGGGACTCTTGGAATGTTATTAATATGGTATGCAAATTTAATATGAGAAAGGGACTCTTTTCCATATGAGAAAATTAGTATCTTTTTTTATCATTTATTAATACGTTGATATTTAAATTTAATATGGTGAATGTCTCATGCAAATTTATTATGATGACAAGCAAATTTAATATGATGAAAGGGCTTCTTGAATGTTATTAATATGACATGCAAATTTAGTATGATTAAGGCACTCTTTCTCATATTAGAAATTAGCGTCTTTTTCTCATTTATTAATATGTTGACATGCAAATTAAATATAATGAAGGGACACTTTGAATGTTATGCACTTCGGTATTTTCTTTGGATTAGACGTCTTCAACATACAGTTTGAGATGAATGAGATATTAAACCAATATTATTTATTTAGAAAATATATTTATTTCAACAGTTGTATCCCCGTGTTTGTACCCAAATTTTGGATCATTTTTAGCCGAGTCTGTATGTCCTTGAATTGTAAGTTCGAAGGACCCGACTCTTGGATATGTACCCGTACCCGGCACCGGGTACCCGAGTCCAGATAACATAGTCATGGGAAATTATTAGTAGAAATTTAAGGCATGTCACCTTTGAAGGAGGAAGTCAATGACAATATTCTAGAGAAGTTGCCCACAATATTACCGCTCTTGCCGAGTATTCGAGTATTCCGCATGAAGTTGATGTAGTATCAAGTACTCATTTTGTTATCTCATATCCTTTGTTCCACTTTCATCTCTTTCTTTGAGGGCTCTATTGTTTTATACATTAGATATGACCAACATCAAGCTTCTAACTCGTGATTTATTAGGGGTTCCTTAGGTACACTTTAGTGGTTATTCTAGTACATACTTATCCATTTCTGATGACTTCAAGGACTTTGCTCATAATCTTGAAATCGGGACCACTATTGTTGGATTCGTCATCGGGAGAACAAGAAACAATATTTCGTGTATGATCATCCACTATTATCATTTTTATAGATTTTACGATAGTTGCATGTTTTTGCAGTATCATCATTTCTTACAGATTTTTTGCTAGTTGCATTTTTTTTGTGGAGAAGGGGCTCCAATGATGACAATTGACGAGTGCCAATGGTAAGGATGATGGAGTACCAATGAAGTTTGGGGCTTCGGGTGTTGATGTTGATGGAGGAGGCAGTGGAGATGAAAAAGTGTGTCACAGGTCAAGAAGGTAGAGAGCAGAGCTCATCATAGGGGATGATGAAGAAGCAGGCATGCATTGGAGACTGGAGTAGAAGAAATAAAAATTATTTGAGGAGCAATAATTGAAGGAAAACTACAATTGCAACTGTGTTGGCTGTATAATATATGCAATAAAATGAAAGATAAGGGGTTAATTTCTTAAGCTAAATGGATAAGTTTTAAACGAATAGGAAACTTTCACCTATGCGCTGTAGTAGAAGATTTACTTCTATCATATAGTAGGAACATTTACTCCACATCCCTCTCTCTCTCTCTCTCTGGAAACTTTCACCTATGCGCTGTAGTAGAAGATTTACTTCTATCATATAGTAGGAACATTTACTCCACATCCCTCTCTCTCTCTCTCTCTCTCTCTCTCTCTCTCTCTCTCTCTCTCTCTCTCTCTCTCGTCTCTCTCTCTCTCTCTCTTTATATAGAGAGAGGTCAAGCACTGGGGCAAGTGGTCATGTGACTTGCACACATAATGACCCGGAAAATCGGGTTAGAGGTTCGAACCCCATGAACACTTTATGTGCTTAAATAATAAAGAAGGGAATCGAGATATTCATGTAGCAGTTGATTGAGAGCTGGACCTAGAGGAAGGTCTACCCAGACAAAAGGATCATGGTACAAAACAGTCAGAGAGCGTGCGATGGAGATCGTTCAAGGCGATGGATTGAGAAAAAGTTGCATAAGACGAGGATCAGCGTGTAGAGACCCATATACGGACTTGGTCCAAGAAGAGTTAGACTGAAACTTGGTCTAAGAAGATTATGCAATAAAAAGACCGAACTTAAGACTAGTAGGATGTAGAATAACATTTCAAAAAAAAGATAAAAGAAAGAGAGGGAATGGTGGTCATATTGTATTTCTACATTATCATTATGTTATGCATCCCTTAGATGTACTCACAAACTTCATCTACTTTAGTAATTCCAAATCATAAAAATCTAACAATAACATTCTGCTTATAAAAGCTTCACAAGCTCTTGATGTACAAAGAAGAATATATCCATAACATTTTCTTATATCTATTGGTGTATTGCCATGTCCAAGCAATATAGAAAGATATTTGACGAGACATGGACACTCCAAAATATAGGCTCGTGCAACATAGCATCCAACCAGTGTTGCAAAAATTCGACTAGTCGGTAGTCGGTCTCCGCCGACTAGACTAGGGCCCTAGGCAGCCAAGAAATCGGTGCAGGCCAAAATCGGGTGCCAAGTCGGCCTAGTCGGACGATTAGCTATCAATCCACACATCTACTGAAAAAATAAAAGAAAGAACAGATCTGGAATCGAAATCGTACCCGCGCCACTCTCTGAGAATAAGTCGCCAAGTGGGACGGAAAGGAAGCTGTAGGTGTTGGGGGAGGGAGGGATGCTAGAGTCGTCGTCGAGGCTGAAGCCAAATGGAATCGATGGCTGCTCGTTGGTGCCAACGACGGAGGCGCAAGCAGTGGGGTACGAAGGCAATGAAGTACGAGTTTTCTCTTTCCTGGAGAAGAAACGTCGCTCCTGGAAAAGAAATTTGGAGGTGGTACTCTCCTGGAGAAGAAACCTCTCAAGGTCTTATAGTTAGGTTAGGATTAGGTATTGGGTTTTAGGTCCAGACCCAAACCCCGGATATTTCCTTTGTGTATATATGTTCGACTACAGAAACTATAAAAAAATCCTAGAAATTTTGTTACCTTTGTGTATATACATGTGGGTTAATTATTGCAATAGGAAGATAGACACCTGAAATTTTTCATTGTATATTTCTATTTAGACCCTTGTTAAGTTTGTATGTAATATTTTCTTTCAAGTGCTATATATATATATATATATATATATATATATATATATATATATATATATATACTGCGGCTGCGGGAGAATCCCGAGCGATACTAGGGTTTGGGTCCCCGGCTTTTGCCTGGGATCCAGGCTCGACGGTAGGGCCGACCGGGGCGGCGGCCAACGGCGGCGGATCGGGGGGAGGTCGGGCGGCGACCACGGCGGCGTCGGGGAGACCGGACGCGCTAGGGCACGCTCGTGGAGGGTTCGGCGGCGGCGCGCACGGCGGCACAGGGGGGCGGCGGCAGGTCGGAGAGGGTCGACGTGCCCAGGGGAGGGCCGACGGGGGCCGGCGAGGCAGGTGGAGGGTCGGCCAGGGGTGGCCCAACAACGACCGACCCGACCGGAAGCGGCGCGGGGTCGACCAGGGGAGGCGCGCTCAGAGGCGTCGGCGCCCTGGCCAAGGGCGCGGCCACAGGTGGTGGCGCGACGGCCGGCGGAGGATCGGGTGGTGGCGGCATGGGTTGGACTCCGACTAGGGCGGCGGGAAGGTTGGCAATGGCGAATGACGGAAAAGAAATACGGGCCCGGAGGAGGATGCGGGATGGACTACGGTGACCAGGAGGCGCTCTAAAGGGGATGGTGATGTCCGTTGGATAGAAGGTGCAGTAGGAGGCGATATCCATTGGGGTAGCGATCATCATCGACACGTGCTACGGAGACAAGTTGGCGGTCCAGGCTCAGGAGTTGCAAGGAGGCAGGATGGAAGCTTTAGCCAAACCCCGAATAACATATCCATACCACCAATGCCTCAACAACGATGGTCGACTGTGGAGAAGGGCAAGCAGATTGCTAGAAAACATCGACAGACCGGGGTCCCGAAATCATATGCGGATATGTTGAATGGAGGGGTGGCTAGCTTACCTACGCAGATGTCTTATGTTCAGCCGAGGATGGTAGACACAACACTTCGGACGACCCTGACGGAGGAAGATCTTGCAGAGACCACGGACTACTGGCGAAACTCAGTCATTCTAATGTGCTTGGCTCGAGGCCGTTCTACGGACAGATCCGTGCATACGCGGCACGTGTTTGGAGGCCGAGAGGCGGTATGGAGTTCTTCTCACGAGAAAATGGCTTCTACCCCGTACGTTTCTGCTTGCAGGAGGATATGGAGCGGGTTCTTCAGGGAGGTCCGTGGACCTTTGATGGCAGACTTATCATCATGAAAGCATGGACGCCGGAATCGACATATGAACGTGAAGTACTCCTTACGGTTCCGATCTGGATCAGATTACCAGACTTACCGGCTAACCATTAGAGCATCTCTATGATGATGAAGATCGCTAGCGTCATTGGCAAGCCAATCAAAGCTGATGAAGCAACGGCATACAGAAAACGTATGGAATATGCACGAATCTTTGTTGAAGTCGACGCGAGTGCTGATCTACCGCCCTTCGTTGAGTATGAGGTGCCTTCCGGTGGGGTCTTTAGGCAGACTGTGCAGTATGACTTTGTCCCACCAATCTGTTGCCACTGTAAATATTTTGGGCACCCTTCGAAAGGTTGCCCGGTAGGGGAGGCCGGGAGACCCATCGGCGATCTGGGAGGGCAGGAGAAGACTACTCACGGTGATAGAGGTCTACGCGAAGGTAGTGGGGTATCTAGTCCTCAAGAGATGATCACATCTATGATGGAGGGGATACAACAAAGTGAGGAAGGGGCCCTTGTAGATCATGTTAATCCTTTCTCTCAATAGGCGAATCAGATGATGCAGACTCATAGAGAAATGAGTGAAGTGGACGGTCATCATGGCATTGCAGTAGGAACTGGAAGTGGAATGGAGCTGGAGAGGGACGGCCAGACTTTGGTCGAGGGAGCGGCTGATATCGCGAGTGGATTTACTCCCGGGCAAACTATTGTGTTCCAATCCAGACGGCAAAAGTCTCAAGGTCGTCAGGGGGGACGCGGCGGGAAGAAAGTTATAGACGATCTCAACAATCAGCCGAAGGAGAGCACAAGCAGGAAGAGCCGGACGGGGATACCTAGAGAGGATGGAGGGCAGGATGTGGTTGGAATTATGACAATGGGTTCTTCAGATCTTTTTGTAGCTAATCCCAGATAGAAGGACCATTGTGAGAGTGGTGGAGACCTCAGCGGGTTTAGCCCAACTCTTGCGGCGCCCCCGGAGGGCGCAGCAGCTGAAGGACAGATGGAGCACACTATTTTCCCAAATGGCGGCTCTGGAGATGTTGAGGGGACACCTTCTGGATATTAATGTCTATCTTAGCTTGGAATGTCCGAGGTGCGTGTGCGATTGGGAGATGGAAGGAGATCAGAGAAGTGTTGAGACGGGAAGCATGTTCCATTGTAGCACTTCTAGAGACTAAAATTAAGTCTCCTAGAATGCTACAACGTAGGACACAACATCAGTGGTGTCAGGTTAATAACTTGGAGGTAGGAGGTGTGGCGCGTATCTGGGTGAGCTGGGACAGCAAAAGTTGGGCTGGACAGGTAATCCATATGTCGGATCAACTAATTGATGTGTCCTTCACTAATAGGGGGATGACTTTCATCTTGGGAGCGGTGTATGGCAACAATGACAGACGGCTTCGGAAGGTTTTATGGGAGGAGATCTATCAAGTTAGTATTCTAGCTGAGAATCAATATCATGTGCCGTTGCTGCTGATGGGGACTTCAACGCCCTACTTTTCCGTCACGAAAAGGTGGGAGGTCGGCGTGTCCCACACGGAGTCCTGCAGGATTTTCAAAGGTATCTTCTACGTTCTGGTTTGCAGGTGGTGGAGAGAACGGGTCACATCTGGTCTTGGCACAATAAAGATACCCGCAAACAAGTTGTTTGCCAACTCGATCGTGCTTTGGGAAACCGGAAGTGGTTCGCTATGTTCCCTGATGTGGTTGATGAGTGCCTCCCAGCCGACACGAGTGATTATTCGCCAGTTCGCATCCATCTGTCAACGGTTACCTCCCAAAAGGCACGTCCTTTCAGATACAACAACAAATGGAATTGCATGGCTGGTTATGCGGAGGTTTTCCAGGTAGGTTGGGGCACTCATGTTGAGGGAAATCCCCAATTTCGTATGGTTCAACGGCTGAAGCAGATG
Source organism: Iris pallida (assembly GCA_029216955.1). Lineage (NCBI taxonomy): Eukaryota > Viridiplantae > Streptophyta > Magnoliopsida > Asparagales > Iridaceae > Iris > Iris pallida. The sequence goes on from JANAVB010014797.1 coordinate 11,426,899, forward strand.
AAGGCTGGTTTGAAATTCTGGACGAAAGGGTCTCGGCATGCCCTCCTCACAGACAAGGAGGATCAACTCCGGGAGGCACAGATTGCTTTACAGGAGGATATTCTCAATAGTGACCTTGCAGCAGTAGAGCAGGATCTTTGTAGGGAGGTTGGGGCGCTACGCACACTGGAAGAGATCGAGTTGGCTCAGCGAGCCAAATGTTGCTAGCTGCGAGATGGTGACAAATGCTCCAAGTTCTTCAATGATATCATCCGGGCTCGCCAATATCGTAATCATATTTCAAAACTATATGGAGTAGATGGCCAAGAAGTGGTCAACGCTACTGCACTACAGGAGGAAGCAGTCAGGTATTACACTGAGCTTTACAATCAAACTTCTTATCTATCTGACTTTTCGGAGATTGTATACAAGAGACTAGTTTCCCCAATGAGCAACAATGTACTATTGGCGCAAGTGACAATAGAGGAGATTGAAGCCATTGTGCGCCAGGCGGACCCGAATAAATCTCCTGGTCCAGATGGTTTTGGGAGCCAGTTCTATAAAGTCCATTGGGATACTCTGAAGGAGGACGTTATGGAGATTGCCAGAGAATTCTTAGACAACGGCAAACTGCTGAAGGAGCTCAACCACACTTTTCTGACTCTTACACCGAAAAAGGAAGGAGCAACGTCTCTTAGCGATTTTCGTCCTATCTCCTGCTGCAATTACCTATATAAGATTATCACTCACTTGATGTGCAGACGTATGGAGCAGATTATGTAGGATCTGGTGTCTAGTAATCAGATGACTTTTGTGAAGGGGCGGTCTATTGCTGATAACAGTCTTCTTGCTCATGTGTTGATCCGGGACTTCAACAAACCTGGAGGAGATAAAGTGTGTGTCAAGCTTGATCTACGGAAGGCATATGACTCTGTCAATAGGGAGTTCGTGTGCCATATCATGCACGCTATGGGATTTGATCGTGCTTGGGTGGATAGGATTCGGGTCTGCATCTCCACTCCCTCCTTTTCTGTCCTAGTCAGGGGCTAGCCGTATGGCTTCTTCAGCAGTTCTAGAGGGCTTCGGCAAAGGGACCCGCTTTCGCCAACCTATTCACCTTGGTCATAGAGTTTTTCACATCACTCATGGATGTAGCGATTCATCGACGCCAGATCATCCCACTGTACAAGCGGGTATACCCTCAGGTATCTTATCTATGCGGATGATCTACTGGTCTTTATGGTTCCTTCGCGACGTAGGATTGAGGCTCTGAACTTGATTATGGAATGGTTTGGCACTATGACCGGTCTGCAGCTGAACAAGGATAAGAGTATGGCCTATTTCAACAAGCATTGCCAACAGAAGGAAGAGAAGGCTTTACTTCTTAGTATAGAGAAAGGAGATCTACCAGTCAGATATTTGGGAATTCCGTTATCCATCAACTATGCCAGAGACTGAATGCCAGAGTCTAGTGGATTACGCAAAGCGCCGTCTGGAGGGGTGGCATGTCCAAAGCTTATCCTTTGGAGGACGCATCGAGCTGGTCCGATCCGTCATCTATGCCATCGCCCGATTCTGGTTGCAGACGATCATGTTGCCGGTTGCCACCATTAGTAAAATTGAGAGACTGTGCCAACTTTATCTAGAGAGGTGGCCTACACTCTATAGGATGGAAGATTCTTTGCAGACCTCGGGAGGAGGAGGGTGTCGGTCTACAGTCTTTGAGGACCCTGCGCGAGACTGCGGGATTGAGACAGGCTTGGCGATATCTTGCCCAGGACTCCTTGTGGGCGGTGTGGATGAAGGGGAGGTATATGAAGGACCAGTCTTTCTGGAAAGTCCGAGCCAATAGCAACGATTCCGTTACTCGGAAGAATCTACTATCCCATCGGAGTACTTTGAAGGGACTGATTTCCAGAGTGAAGACAGATGGAGAAACTACCGACCTATGGTGGGATCCTTGGATCAACCATCAGAGCTTGGCGAATCGAGTGGGTAGGCATGCGTTGCCAGCGGCGGGCAGGAGGGCCCGTGTCACGTCCCGACCCGGAAAATCGCTAGTCCTCGCATCGATTTATCCGAATCATCGTCCTCGCAGGAACGTGATGCCGTACGATCTGGAGTTGTACTCGTACAAGGCAAGATGACAAGTTCTCAAATGGTTATCTTTGATTTGATATTAGCAAACGGAAAAAAACAGAGTATACGAAACAATTCTCTTTATTGATAATGAACTGAGATTACAAAGACTTTCAATAGCCCAACTGAATTTGCCAGATTGGCTACAACACTCAAGTTCTCTCTTATCCACAAAAGATTTCACCGTTCCATACATCATGCCTTCTATATCTCGGCCACATCAATCATGTTGCAAGTCCGAACGTCAATGCGATCGCACGCTTCAAACGCTACGGCATTCCATGCCTCTGCGCAAGCAATCCATTCCCTGCATCCTGCATGAAAGCTGGTGGGAGATCAGTATGTTCGTCCTCGCATGTACTGATGAAAAGATCCACTTTCTAAACCGACATTTAGTATTTATGTTGAATCATACAACTTAGCTTATGATCTTGTTATATTCTCCTTAGGGTCGATTTTATGGCATATTCGAAAGCGGTAAAGCATGTTATCATGACAAACATGTTATTCGAATTGAATAGACAAGCAGGCAAGCAATCTCGTGTTTGTTTCGTGGCGACTTCTTACCAACATAGACGCACTCGCTCTTGCACCAACGCAAGGTGAATACGCCTCATTCCTTCCATGTCATGTTATAAGTGCCCTCTATGCAGGATCTATGTGTGCAGAATACATACGTGCCTGCACTTTCAACCCATCGTTCATTAACTATATGAAGGTCATTGACGTATCCGCGCCAGAATTGACTAAAGGTTTCTCTTTTCTTTTCTTTCTTTTCTTTCTTCCTCAAATTGGGTAGCCCGGCGCCTCTCGTAGTGGGTTGCTATCCCAATTACGAAGACATTCCGTTGCATACCATCATTTGCGGCTTTTTACATCTCGCTAAGCGGTCGCTAATCGTCTTACGGATGTGCGTCCCTCAAATATTATATCCCTCATAGGCCGAACGGTCCCGGTGCCCCGGCGCAACCCGTTCGAAGGGAATACCCGTGCACGGGATATTATCTCATCATTTCCTCAAGTCCATTCGACCATGCAACGCACTATTATTCAAACAACCAAACATAGTCTTGAGTCCGAGACTCAGACTTTATCATCTCGTATTTCTCCCATTAACTTTCTATGTTCTCACATTCCATACTTCGTTTCCATGTTCAATGGCATCATGCCTCAACTCAATGTTCGTTAACCGAACGACCCGAAGGTCCCGAACACTTTTCGAGACATCATGTCACATCTGACAGTTCCGTCACCTTCATGCCACAACTGTTCTCTTCGCAACGAAGCCATCTTTTATGATTCTCGTGCATGTAGGCACGCTTTGACACGATTGTTCTCATTTCTTCGAGTCGTGCATGCGATGCACGCCTCGATACCGTAATTTCATGTTCTTAGCCTTAATGTTCAATGTTCGTGGCTTGCACGCTAGGGCGCTCGCCTTCATAATCTTTCAATGTGCTAGCATTTCTCACTCGTGCGCGAAGGCACGGAATGGCTCGTGCACGAAGGCACTCGCCGAATACAGTTATCCCATGTTCTTGTAGCTTGCGCACCGAGGCGCTCGCATTTGCGATATCCAATGTTCCATAGCGACTCGTGCATTTGATGCACGTTTCATTTCAATTGTTCTAACTAGTGTTCGACACACACTATGATTTATCTTCCTATTGGACCATGTCCGTGGCGTCGATAGGTTAACTTAGCATACAATGATACATTTTTACTTAGACATGAAGGAGTAAAAAGAAGAGTCAGTCCTCCCACCTTAGGTCGATACGCCTTGTTGTTTGCCGAGTCGATGCGGCTCGATTTCATAACTTTGTTGCACGGCCATTCGAGCACTTCAGCACTTCTTGTTTCATTGAACTACTCGATTGATTCCGGCCTACCGTGCCCAAGTCCCAGCCCGTTACGAGGCGGTGATTTGGTTTTGTGGACCCGTTGCGAATGAGACAAAATGTCGACCTCTAATATTTCAGCGTAAACGGATAGCCTGCACATGAAACCAACTAAAATCAATACTTGCATCGATTCGGACTTGCGTCTTGGGTCGATTCGATTTCTTAGAATCTTCGAGCCGACTCAACGCACTTATCCTTCGGGGCAATGCAGCGCTTCGCATCGATTCAACTTGATGCATTCTTTGGGACAATGCAACTCTTCGCATCGACTTAGTTCGATGCATTGCTCGGGACAACGTAACTCTCGTATCGATTCGCATCGATACTTTTCATTCGGTCAATGCGACTCTTTGAGTCAACGTCTCAGCGTAATGCGCCGTGCGAAGCGGGATATTACACCTCGGGTGAGCACTATTCTGCGGGAGGGTGTATGTAAAGCGGATCTTTACCCTATGACGCGACGGTTTCGGCAGAAGATTGAAGAGGTCCAGGTGGATACTCAGGATCCGGAAGGGGATCGATATGTGTGGACAGACTCTGGACAACACACATTTCCCCAATCGGTTATCTACGCGGCTATCAGGGAGGTTCACCCTCCCATGGAGCTGGCACTGGTGGTATGGACCAAAGGGTTGGGCTCTAAAATACAATTTTGCTTATACAAACTCTGTCTTGAGAAGTTGCTTACTCGGGACCGCCTGGTGAGGTTTGGTGTGCAGATTCCATCACCATTATGTGAGCTGTGCAAACTAGCGGGACCCCCCACGCTGGTGCCTCCCGACCTTATATATATTTACAACCTTGCATCCAACCCACATTCTTATACCAAAAACTATCTGATTTGAGTATTGCCAAATTGGTAAATATGTACAAGTATCTTACAAATGACAATTTCAAGTAACTAAGATTCAGTTGGATCAGACCAACAGTAAACCTAGCTATAAGAGATTACCATGTGGTAAATGTCAGAACCAGCCTTGGGCCCCCAGTACGAATAAGCTCCTATAACAAAGTTGTATGCTATATAACCTGTACAACCACAATAAGATCGGCTATTTCAACAAAAAGAAATATTCAAAGTCAATGATAAATGGATAGTAATGAGAACAGTTCCAATAAGATCCGCCATCTCAAAAATAAAAAAAATCCTAAGTTGATGATAAATGAATAGTATAGCTCATGTTTGATACCAGCCACTTATCGGTGCATGTAACGTGTGTATGGGAGTATGCATTTGAGTGCATGACAAGGAGGAAGGAGAGGATTGTGGGGTGGCAGGGTTGGTGCTGGCTGACATTTTTGATACTGGATATTGAAGTCAACAATAGGTGCGATTTTACCATGAACTGAAAATAAACATACTTTTCCGCAAATTTTCTCTTATAGGTGTAACATTCTTCAAAAGTTCCATAGGACACTGAAAAAACTGGCTATATCATTTAGTGGCAAAAGATACTAAGCATTCCATGTAGTTGTCAGCAGTCAGCATATAATAGGTATGTTGTTATATATATATATATATATATATATATATATATATTTATATATATATATATATAAATATATATATTTATATATATATATATATATATATATATATATATATATATATATTGTAAAAGGTAAGTTTGTTGCTACTGATAAATATTACAACTCTACCTCAACTTTTATATCAAGCAATTTACATCATATTTTATGTTATGCAGAATTCCCTCCCTAGTTGTATGCAGCCTTTCAAATGTGTGCCTATTTCGCTCTCTCCATATATGCCAAACCGCCGCTTATAGTCTGACTTGATTAGATATGGACAGAAGACTTGGTAGATCTTTAGTCCCCGCAGGCGATAAATTAAGATGATTACTTTGTGTACTCCAAATAGCCCATGTAAACTCGCAGTGGACGAATAAGTGTATGGAATTTTTAGAAGCTTAATACATCCCTGCCCCTGTAACTGTATCCCAAACTGGATATTCTAGCAATGGTTAATAACCTGCCCCTTAAGGCTTTGTACATATTCAGTTGCATTTATTTGCTATTCCTTTCATCCATATGAACTCTACATACGGCATTTGAGGATGGATAGTGCGAACTTTATTGTATGCTATTTTAAACTCGAACCCTCCTGACAGGGAGTCATCCCAAACCCAGGTATCATCCTCCCTACTAGTCTCAACTGGAACCCTTCCAATGTCTACAGCCAACTGCCTTCCTACCGAGTGGTCGGTTAAATGCCACACTCCATTGCGAATATGACAACCAACCGGCTCATCCCTTCCCATCATAGTGAACTGGTGCCAACCAATCTTCTCCACCACACTTTGGTGGTCCAGACATGGATCAAGCCATAAGTGTGTATTGCGACCGCTGCTAATTATTCGTGAAATCAAATCATCCGCTGCATTGTACTCCTCGATCGCAGCACTGTTTTATAAGAAACGGAGTAATTATTATTCACTTGTTGAGTCCAGAAATTCGCCTTCTTTAAGTATCTATGATGCATCCAAGTAGCCCACAACGTTTGCCCTTCTAACAGCTTCCAGGTGAGTCTCAACCCGCTATTTCAGATCGTAGACACACCCCACCTTCGTTCCTTGGTCTACACAGCTCTGACCAAGCAATCGTATGAATATCTCCTCTCCAGAAAAAGTAAGCACAGAACTTCTCCACCTTACGGTAGTGGTCGTTGGTAGCATAATGGTTTGTAACGAAAATAGGAAAATAGTAGAGACAACCGATTGAACCAACTCTATTCGCCCTCCATATACACACACACACACACACTCTGAACCCCCCCCCCCCCCCCCCCCCCCCCCCCCCCATGTTTCATGAGTATTACAGAGATTACCCATATTCTAAAAATAATTAAACTGACCACCCCTCTTCTTTATAAATTTTATAAAATATAGGGGTGGTCAGTGTTATAAGTTTCTATTGAAAATATAAACTACAAGAGTGGTCCGTGTAATTAGTTTCAAAGTAGGGATGGTTTCTATAATAAGTGTAAAACATAGGGATAGTTAACGCAATTAGTTTCAAAGTAGCAATGGTTACACGTTTGCTCACTTATTTCAAACAACATACCTATTATATGCTGACAACTACATGGAATGCTTGGTATCTTTTGCCACTAAATGATATAGTCTGTCTTTTGAACACCCCTATTTAATATAAACTAAGCATTCCATGTAGTTGTCAGCATATATATATATATATATATATATATATATATATATATATATATATATACAACCTATTTACTCACTGGAAGGATTACTGTTGTACTTGTAAGTGAAGACTCCAGACTACAAATACATGCAGGGACATGAATACATAGATATAGGAATGTTTTGCTAATGCAAACATGTTATGCATAAGTACACATAAGCTGGCATGGGTAAACTGATATTTTACATTTCTATACATCCATATAAACGTGCATATATAGACATCTATTTGCAGTGGTAATTATGTAGGGCATACAAATTATTTTTCAAGTCTTAGGGTCAAATAAAACTAAAAGTACTTTGGAAAGGAATACAACTTGGGAGCATACCACTTCTTTAGTCTGTACTGAGGGCTAGCTCCTACTAGACTTAAAAATGATGCTGGCTGTAGAATGTATAGAACTGTCAAATAAAGATTAGGAACAGCTAACCGGAAACAGCTCCACTCTTATTGCTCACTGTTAGAATGCAATGTTGGACACTGCTTGCAAGTAACATGAGAATGATAATAGAGGCATCAATTCAGGTATTTAGAAGAGAGGATCTTTTAGCATAGATGACCAGGTATTCATTTATTCTAACATAAAAGAACCGTTTATCCGCAGTAGTTACTATTGTTTATTTAGCATCGAAGAGTCTTTTAGCATAGATGAATCGTTTACCCACAACAGGCCAAAACGGATATAATACAGCCTATAATATCAGTATTGGAAGATATTTTGAGGCTTTGTCTCGACGACTGGTATCAACCAAGAGTGCGTTTAAGATAAAATCTTGTACCACTACCACCATGACCCCCCTTAAATCACACCCCATATCCTCCTCGGCGAAGGCTACAAGTGTGAATTTCTAACCACTTGATTGTGGTTCGGACAGAGAGGGATGTACAATGAATACGGGCCACCTCACAAAGTGCGCAAACGTGAACCATATGAAATAAGTGAAAGTACTAATTCAGATTCAGAGAGACTGTAAAGAAGTTACATTTAACATCTTCCTTCGTCTTATAGCACTGGTATTAGGAGAAATAAGTTAAGTACAAATTGAGCTCCTGGAAAAGATGAGAAAAAAGTCATATTTTTTTTCCTCTTTATAAGTTGGACTTCCCATATTCATAGATAGAAGCATTGTTTTTTGTGTTTGAGTAGGTGTTCTTGATATGCTTTAATATTTCCATAGACATTTTTAACTATAGGAACTTCTACTTCCAAGAAACTTTTAAACAGTTGTTGCCACAAATTCTCAACCAAACCCGATCTGCATTGAGTCAGTAAGTTTGGTTAAAACAATAGGAAGGACTCAACCACCTAAAAGTAATCAGTGTGATTCATCATCATCATCCAAGCCTTCTCCCATCGGAATGTGGTCGGGTATGGAGCATAAGAAAACTCCATATAAAATTTGACAAAGTTTTATGACCGGTTGTTAATCTGATGTCAACCCTCTATATTAGTGCCAAATTCCTACCAGATAGCTATGAGCACGAGAGGGTCATACCATAAAACCTAGATAGCCAGTTAGCATGTAGGTAGACCTAACCTTTTAGGTTGCAGTTTAAGCAGCTCATGCAACCATGGAGCACCATCCAAGTTCCCCTAGAGTATAACGAGTCTAGATGAAGAGGTAAGATGATACAATTCGCTATAGAGAATTGTATTCATCTTTATGAAGGCCAAAGAGTCAGTGTGATTGCCCATGATAAATACCCACCCACTGTAAAATGTTTCAGCAGATACTGTCAAACAACAACGATGAACCTGTCAGCGTTTGCAGCAACAAGATCATGTAGCTATAGGATGTAAGTTTTCCCAAAAGAGTAAAAAGTTGATAGAAACACAATTGATATGGATCAATATTTCAACTACTGAATTACTTACTGGTAATATATTATTATGACCACCCAATGAAAAGTAACAAAACCTCAATGAAAAATCCAAGCAGATAAAGGAAGCCATATTTGTAGCCGACATGCAGAAACTTACCCAGAACATTTACAACATAGACCTTTTCTGTCAAAAGTGCCTTCATGTCTTTCCAAAATCTTGCTAGTTGAATGAGAATCGGTTGGGTAGCATCAGATCTAGCAAGCAGAAAGGGGAGTATGATAGAGAAACTATTTCGAAGAAGGGTAGGTTAAGAAGAAAAACTATTAATTTCATAGACAGTGTACGAAAGGAGTATGCATAGTAAATGAAACAGGTAAAGTATTGCTGCAAACATATGTCATACATAGGGAATTTGCATGCATAGTAGGGTTCTCATAATGTGGCATCTCACCCCAAAGTAAACAACACAACTTCTGGCAATAAAAACTAATATACTATGCTGGCAAATCTAAGATAAATGTAGGTCAATAGCTAGATTGTCAACTCGCGTATCTTGATTTGTTTGCATATTGTATAGTGTATCGCATATTGGATGACACATTTATCCTAGGAGTTTAGGTACATACTTCTAAATTCATATAGGAACATGATTTAATATAATTTTCTCATAATTGTTTTTATTCCTTCCATCTTTACAGATCTACCTACTTCCAACGTTCATATTATAAAGTGTACATTACATGACGAATAAAAAACCGAGACTACTTATTAACCTATATGTGATACGTAACAAAATGGTTGTATATCGTATTCTAAAATACATGTCGTGTATCATAAGATACTTACAAGTAACAACATAGGCCAATAGCTTCACTTCACATCTTCATGAAAGAAAAGCCACACAAAAAAACCTTGTTAATTTCTTTATGGATCTTTCTTGTTCCCCATAGTCGACCCCATTCTTAGGGAACAAGAGATGGAAGATGATGACGATGCAGCTTGGAGTTGAAATCATTTAAGTGACTTGTTAGTTTTACCCGTACAACAAATGATTTTTTTTTTCTATATAGATATATCAATTATTCTATCCTCTTTTTTATTTTGACGATAGTATTAGGCTGTAAATCTTTCCTCTTTTTTATTTTGACGATAGTATTAGGCTGTAAATCTTTCCTCGCATATCTATCAAAGCAACAAGAACAGTACTCCCAATAATTTCAAAGATTCCTAACCATACTGCATAGCGTGCAAGGTGTTCCACGTAACCATATATACACACACACACACACTGGAAGAAGGTAATTTTTATTCCGGCCCGAAGGCCTACAAACCCATCCCAAAGGCCTTACAAACCTAGCCTGATGGCTACATCCCGACCCGAAGGCCTCCTCCCCCTGCACCTGCACCGATCCGGACCGCATCATGTCTGCTCCAGGTCACATCGCACCCACTCACTTTAATTCCCACATCAAAGATTTTAAAGTGCTTCCCCCGTTGCTCGAACCTGCAACCTCAAGGGAGAATATGCCTCACTCTAACCACTTGAGCTAGAGATCCTTGGCATATATATATATATATATATATATATATATATATATTTTCCTTGGCATATATATATATATTTTGGAAAAAGGTAAATTTCATTCCAAACGAAAAGCCATAATCATACAACATACAAATTGAGTGGGACTCCTACTCAACACTCATCCATTCTCCATAGCATTCACATCAAACTCAATATTATGGAGAATGCCAACCGGAGGTGTGACTAGTCCCTCAAAGATCCGGCGGTTTCGCTCCCGCCAAACATGCCAAACCGAAACCGCCAGACGAACTCTGGCTGTGCGGAACCAGTCCTGACCTCGACCCCTACTATCTCGAATCACCTGGATGATGTTCCCAATGCATTTACCAGAGGCGTACACTCCCAATACCCGACTCTGCTCCGACCATATCTGCCATGCTAGAGTGCACTCGAAAAATATATGTTTAATAGACTCAGGCTCCAAGCAGCAAAGCACTCATATGGGATCCGGCACTGGCACTCCAAAAGAACTCAGTCTATCCCTCGTCAAGAGGCGGCCCAGAAGAAGCTTGTAAACACACAACTGCATCTTCCTGGCCATACCCGTACACCAGACGAACTCGTAATCAGAACTCAGAGGAAAAGTGTGCCGGATAAGGTTGTAGCAACTACGGAACTGGAACTCCCCCGAGCCCGAAGAAGCTCCAGTCGGCTCCCAAATCCACCGATCCGCAGGCAAAGCCGGATCAATGACTGTAGCCCTAATGAACCCTCCCAGCTCCTTTGTGTACCGATACGATTCCGGCCTCCACTCTCCATCTCGTAAGATCCGACTACACCTCAGACCTAGCCTGTCCTCTGTGTGAGTCGGGGGTCCCTTGATGTCTAGCAACGAACTCCGATCAATCCAAGGGTCCCGCCAGAGGTCCGTACCCGACCCATCCTTCATGACCCTCCGGATAGCAGACTTGAGCACACCCCTGTGTCTCAGGACAGTCTTGAACGTGACAGAATGGTTGTTATCAGGAGAACACGTCCAAAAATTGCCATGCTTCACATATCTGCTGTGCATCCAGTCCGCCCAGAGAGACCCCCCCGCTAATGAATCTCCAGGCCAGCTTGAGCGCAGAGGCCTCCCAGATCTCCAGTAACGGCCTGAGCCCCACACCTCCCTCCTTCCTGGGACGGCAGAGCTGCTCCCACGAGATCGCATGCATACCCCCCCTCCAAAGAAAATCAGCACATAGACGCTCCACTCGCCGAATAGTAGCCACCGGGAGGAGGATGGACTGTAGCCAAAAATAGGCCACAGCCGAGATCACAGATCTGATCAGCTCTATGCGTCCGCCAAAAGACAGACCGGCAGCTTGCCAGCCTTCTACTCTCCGCTGGACATACTCCACCAGGCCCTGGCAGTCCTGATCCCGCGCATAATTGACTGTGAGGGGCACTCCTAAATACCGCACCGGAAGATCACTCCTCGCTATACCCAGGACATCAGCCCGCTCCTCCTTCTGGGAACACCGGGAACTGAAATAGACCCGACTCTTATTCCTGTTCAGCTGGAGACCCGAGAAGGACTTCAAATCTTCCATAATACTCACAAGCGTCTGCAACCCCATCGTCGTAGGCTGGATGAAGACCAGTAGATCATCAGCATATATAAGGTGGATAACTGAGGGGACCATCCTCCGAAACAGAGTCACCAGCTGTCCACGGTGCACTGCCAGGTCCATCAAACAAGTAAAGTATTCCATCACAAGCGTGAACATGTAAGGGGACAATGGGTCACCTTGCCTAAGCCCACGATTGCTCTGAAAGTACCCATACGGAACGCCCTGGATGAGAACTGAGAAAGTAGGGGACGTGATGCACTCCCTGATCAACGCAACCCAGTGATCCGCGAATCCCATGGCAGACATCAGATGGCAGAGGAAGTCCCGATTGACCATGTCATACGCCTTCCTCAGGTCCAGTTTAACACAAGCTTTCTCCCCACCAGGTCTGCTGAATCCCCTCACCATCTCATGCGCCAGAAGGCTATGCTCTGCAATCGACCTCCCCTTGATGAACGCAGCCTGGTTTGGAGAAACTAAGTCCTGCATGATTCCCTCCATCCGACGGCACATAAGGTGTGTAATTATCTTATAAAGATAATTACAACATGCAATAGGTCTGAAATCTGCCAATGCAGTCGCGCCCTCCTTCTTAGGCACCAAGGTCAGGAAAGTGTGATTCAGCTCCTTCAAAAGCTTTCCCTTAGTAAAGAACTCCTGGACCACCTCCACGACCTAAAGCTTCAGAATATCCCACTGGCGCTTGAAGAAACCACTGCTGAAGCCATCTGGACCGGGGTATATATATATATTTTCCTTGGCATATATATATATATATATATATATATGTCAAGGAAAATATATATATATATATATATATATATATATATATATATATATATATATATATATATATATGCACCAAATTGTGAGTTGCATTACTTGATTAAAAACATCATCATATCTGCCCACGTGTAAAGTAAAAGTATGCTAGTACTATTATCTTAGTTAATGAGATATTTGAGATCCCTATCACATGCCATCTTATTTGAGAGTATATTTTGTAAATAATGTGAACATTTTTAATATTATATTTAATGAAAAAACTTCTCGAATTCTATGCTTTTCACTGCAGATTAGAAAATAGTTAGATGATTCTTTTTAATACTTCATGAATTAAAATTACAAAGGAAATTTGTGCTGTCTCATTTCCCTACAAATCTTATTGAACATGGGATATTTCATCAAACCTATTTCTTACCCAAAAGAAAAGTGATGTTGAGCAAATAACATGTCCTCTTCTTGGGGTTGCCATACACATGGTTCCGAAATTTATACAAGTGATTAAATTTTTCCATATAGTGTTTCATAGTTTCCTATGTCTTCAAAAATCCTTCGTAGTGTTTCTATCGCTCATGAAATAGAACATGATGGTGAAGAACATGACCCTTGATCAATAAAGCATGTCTTCTTGGAATATTCATGTTACAAGAAAAAAAATCTATCGCTGAAGTCCCATGTCAAGTAAACATTTGAATTTGTGGATGCTGCTTCTTGACTTCCTTATACTTTTATCCACCATCATGTATGCCCAACGAAGATATTCAATATAGGATGGACAGAATAGAGGACAAGACTGTCATAAAACTGCATTAAGGTGAAAACTGACCTACTAAAACAATATTATAATTTTGTCAATGAGGAAGCCCAAAATATTTTGCGACAGGTAAAACATAACCAGCTAACAACGTGAGGGTACATACTTTGAGTTCTTTGATGCTTCATAACTTATATCCTTGTTACCAGCTGATATACCAGGTTTCGAATCATGACCATCTGTAATAAAAACATAATAAGTCTTGCAGAAAAGAAGTAATGAATAATTAGTATACACCGTTAAAGATATAATCAAAAGGTTCAATCAGAACCTATCAATATTTTTACATAGTAGAATCAAGATAGAATATGATGCACCACGTACTTCCAACTGCCGGTATATGTAGGCACCAAGAGGAAAGGCATTCTCCAAAACAATCTTGCTCTTAGTAGGATGTTGATGGTTATACAATTAACATAAAAAGAGGAATACTCACTTAAGACTTGTGGACAACTTTCCAAACCATCTAACTACAGTTAGTAGAAATATCTATATGGATAATTATTACAACCCTTGTTGTCAGGATTGTACGAACTAGATCGCGGATCTTACGACCTTACCCAATCCTCAGGGACTGCAATCCGGCCCATGAATGGATCGCGCAGATATGAGATGTAGTCAGATCGATCGAATCACACAATCTGAATCATAGAATCGGGATCCGACCTGGATCGCATGATCCCGACCCGGCAAACCCTGACTCGAAAAATATTTTTCGTGACAAAACGAGTATTTTTCGTGACAAAATGAATGATTTCCGTGACAAAAAGTGGGATGTAAGTTTAATAAAATTAAAAAGTGGGATGCAAGTACAAATTCATAATAATAAGTGGGATGGAAGTCAAAACTTCCTTTTTTATTAAGGAGGCACGTGCATGGGCTAAATGAGCTACAATCAAACCCAACCAGTTCAAGTTCTCTATATTAAGGGGAGAGGTGTGTGGGTTTGGTTCATTAAACTCTACCCTAGACCGACCAGTCTAACACTATTTAGTGGTGGGGGTGATATATAGAGAGAGGCAAAAAAGTGACTAACATATAAAGAGAGGCGGCGGCGGCGGCGGCGCCGGGGGGGGGGACAGAAAAAGGACAGACATAGAAAGAGGGGTGAGAAAGGACAAAGAAAGATGAACAAAAAAAGGAGAGACAAGCACATAGGTGGCGAAAAGGAGGGAGATATAGAGACAAGAAAGAGGTGGAGAAAAAGAAGAGGGAGAGCAAGACATGGAGAAAGAGAGAGCATATAAATTACATCCCATCTTCTCTTTTTCCACGTCTTTTCTCTCTGATCCTTCAAATTAAGTAATCCCAATGTGGCCTCATCAATTTCTTCACCTGATAAATATGAACTAGAAGTTCTAAAACTCTTATAGTAAGAAATTAAGTCCTCTGGGAGGTTTATTTTATTTTATTTTTTTCTCCGTCTCCATTATTTTCACTTTTTTGGTAGGGGATAGTTTCATATCGAGTTCCAGTTTAGAATTCGTCATAAAATTAAAAACAACATACTTTCTTTTAAGAAGTATAAAGCACTTTTCTCCCTCTTGCATATCTTCACTTTCTCCCATCCTTTTCTCCAACCATTCCTATGGATCTTGCACCAGTACTCCAATAGCTCAAATAGATCCCAGCCAAATTGACATCAGGAAGCCAACAATGTTTAGTTTATGCTTTGCAAGCATAATTTCTGAAGTATTAGGATATCAAATGTAAAAGAATGCAATATTAATAGTAAAACCAATTAGATTGTGGGAGTGCATGTATGGTAATTACATGGGTCATATATATCAATTGGATACAATTCCAATGTGATTAATTGAAAGTTTCAATCCCTCCCATTCCTTTTTAAGCAGGATAATGGTTACATACATATTTCTCTAAAAGTTTACAGCTTTTGGCAAGACAAATATCTCATCCTAGTTATTGACTGCTCTATACCACAACAGAAATGAGAAGGTTGATATCCATTGTTGTTCCCGAACAGATCTAAATGGAAGAACGAGCAGAATTTAAGAGACCTCTTGCAAAATAAATTTTGCTCTCTATTCCGATATAGCAACTGTCAAACGCAGAGACCTCTTGCAAATGAATTTGCTCGTTGTTCTGACTTTGTAGGATTTCGGAGACCTCTTGCAAATAAATTTGCTCTCCTAATTTTCTTTACCAGTTTTAGGACTTCGAAGATCTACCAAACCGAGTTTTAGGGCTTCGAAGATTCCGGCAAACGAGTTTGCTCTCTAAAAGTCCCTGAACTGAATTTTAGGACTTCGGAGATTCCGACAAACGAGTTTGCTCTCCAAAAGCACCTTAACCGAGTTTTACAACTTCGAAGATTCCTGCAAACGAGTTGCTCTCCAAAAGTACCTGAAGCCACAGAATACTACTATCCTTTCGTATTACAACTTCCTCTCTCAAATACAAACTGATAGAAAGAGAATGTTCTTCATTGCAAACGTGTTGCAATTGGGACAGAACATATTACAAATAGAAGAAATAATAACAAATTATTATTTTTGCTGGGGTGGTGAAGACCACCGTTGCTCAAAGAAAGATTCGTCCACCCCGATCTGCTCCCGGAAACCAGCAAGTTCTCAAAGAACTTTTGGAACGCTCGTTAGTCAACTTTTTGTAACTCGAACGAACTCCCTGAACTCAACGGGCTCCCTTTGCTTTCTTACTTGGTACATCTTACAAAGGAGGTCAGGAGGCTCTATATATAGAGTGGAGTGAGACTTCACTTTTTTTTCCTATCCGATGTGGAACTAAAATACCAATACTCAAAAATATAGTTTGATATTTTAGATCATCCCGCAATCAGCGTAATCGTGTGCCAGTTCACGCTTACCCCCTCATACGCTCATGTGCATGCACGAAGCATCCTTGAGCCCGTGTCCGAGTCCGAGCCCGAACAACAAAAAGGAACATGCTTCCTTGTTGGAGTTAATTCTTTTTCCTTCTAGAAAAACACCCCCACATGGCACCCACATGCCCCACTACATCCATGTGCACACCTCAACACATGCTAAGCATTATATTGAGATACCCATTTGGTGGTGTAGCCAATGTGGGACTATTTTACACTAGTACAAAGGCAAAAACACCAACTATCTCCCACATATCTCAATATAAGTGGGTTGAGCGTTCCACACAGTGACTGTCCATCATGCATTAATATAGATGTCGCTACGACTTGAATCTTCCCGCATGGGTTAAATAACAGCATTATACAAGAATGGACTAAGCTTGAATGTTGCACCATTACTGTAATTCTTTACACTCACATAATGACATCAACTGTGCTTCTGGCTGCACACTAAAGGCAAGTCCACCTGGTTTCGGTGTATGTATATTGGGTGTCTACAAAAAAAATTTTAAGAAACGGCCTATATCTCTATCCATACACTCTAGGTGAGTTCTTTTAAGAGTCTTGGCATGAAGCATATCGCTTCCTTGCGGTGCTACGCCGCTATGACATGGCTCAAAGCTGAGGCTATACCTCATGTGGTGTCATACCACTGTAGTATGAGGTCCAGCCTCTTTGTAGTGCCAAACTATCCAGCATGAAGTCTTTCGCTTCCTTGCGGTGTTACGCCGCCGTGACATGGCTTGCGAAGCCGAGGCTTTATCCTGCCTAGGTACCTCATATGGTGTCACACCACTGTAACATAAGGCTAAACCTCTTTGTAGTGCTGCCTACCACTCTTCATTCTACAGTATTAGACCCGCTTGCCTATGTGCGGTGCTACGCCGTTGTGACTTGGCTCGAAGCCGAGACTTTACCCTCACTAGGTACCTCATATGGTGCCATTCCACTATAGCATGGAGTACTACGCTCCTTTGTAGTGTTGTGCTACCCTTGCTTCATGTAAAGCACGTCGAACATTCCAAATGTCCGAGAACTCATTAAGGCTTCCAAGCCATCCTCTCACATGACTTTGTTCTATACAAAGGACAAACAGTAGACAACAGTGGTTCTTGGTCCGTAACCCCGCATTGACCCAAAGGATTGTCCATTGTTCCTGATATTCTTCCAGTCAATGGCCCTCCCTTGCACCAAAAGCTAGATGCCTAGTAGATTTCTCTTTGAATCAATAGCATAAAGCTTTATAGTAGGATAGCAGATACACAATATCAGAGGTAATAGTGGTTCTGGGTCTGTACCCCGCAATGTCCCAAAGGATTGTCCATTATTTCTGATATTCTTTCAGTTAATAGTCCTCCCTTGAACCAAAAGTTAGATGCCTGGTAGATTTTTCTTTGAACCAATAGCATAAAACTTTATGGTAGGATTGCAGAGACACAATATCAGAGGTCCGTCAAGCCCCTTTTTTTTGTTGAGCCTCGACCAGCTTGCACTTGAGGCCTTGATGAACGGATACGTCAGATTCTTCTGACTCCGAACATCATCCACTGTAATGATCCACGCTTGATGCGCTCATTCAGTGCCTTGTGCCCTAGACGCACAATTCTCTTCTCATCATTGAAGAGATTATCTGATACTACTGCTGCAGCTAGCTGGTTGTCGCAATACATTGGCATCACCCAAATTTGCACACCAACAACAGGAAGATCATGTCCGGTTGTCGCAGTACATCGGCATCACCCGCGTTTGTGCACCAACAATGGAAAGATCGTTCCTGAGCTCCTGAAGCCATTATGCTTCATACTCGAAGCAATTACCTTCATCCACTGCAGCTGACAGAACTCAAATTCCATAGTGAGAGAAAGGTCTGCTTCTTCGACGTCCTCGATATATCAGCACTACCCGTGGATATACTTCTTCAACTTCCTCGATATAGCAGATTCACTCATTTAGAAGATATACTCTCTTCTTTCTCTCCTTCTAAGCACCAACTGGCATCACTGAAATCTTTTACCCCTGCAGGGTAACCGTTGTAGTGCATCCTTCTGAGTCCCTGAGAGATATCTCATTACTCTCTTCACAGCTTTCCAAAGATCAACACTTGGATTTGATTGTGAACCGACCCGCCATGCCTACAACAAAAGCTATGTCAGGCCTGGTGGTACTTGTAGCCTACATCAAACTCCAGATGATGCTCGAGTACACCAACTGTCTGACGCTTCTCCAGGATCTGGCTTCAGCTTTTGATCACACCTGTAAGGAGTATCGATCCCTAGAAGATCCTGATATCCATAGCATGTAAGCAACTTTCCACGTAGTGAGCTTGTGACAGAGCAAGCTCAACTTTCATCCGAATTATCTAAATCCCCAGGATGACATCCGCATCTCCCATGTCCTTCATACAGAATCTGGACGTGACGAACATATTTGTTCTAGTGACACATCAATTGTCATCCACATAGAGACAAACATGACTCCTCTTTCACCAGTGAAGTTCGTGTAAGCACATATACAAGTCTCGATGATCCTGTAGCCATTTGACCTGTTGAGTAAGTCAAACTTCTCATGCCACATATTGGGAGCTTGCATCAGGCCGTACATCGATTTCACCAATCCTGCAGACTTTGTCTTCAAGACCATGAACGACAAATTCATCTGATTGTTGCGTGAGAATCCCTCATGTCATGTCCCTATCCAGAAATACTGTCTTGACATTCATCTGATGAAGAATAAGCTTTATGAATAGAAGTTCCGGTCATCGCCATCGTGAGAATTGACAACTTAGCTACTGGAGCATGTGTCAAACTCATCAATCTTCTGTTCTCAGCAAACCCTTCTGGTTACCAGCCTAGCCTCGAACTTTATCAACAGTTCCTTGAGCCTTTGTCTTCTTCTTCGTCTAGAAGATTCGATGGGTTTAGCTCCTTCAGGTAAATTCACCAACACCCAACTATAATTGGATGTTATAGAGAATCTTATCATTGACTCTCTCCTCCAGAAGATCGCATCTCTGGACTTCATTGCCTCATCGGCCAACATGTGATAGGTGATAAAGTTAATCTCTGAAGCCTTACGGCTTTCTCACTCGCTTTGCTCACTGCTTAGCAAATACTGGTTCAAATTTTGTCTCATCAACGACAACTAACTTTTGGACTACTCCTTCTTTGGAAGTACTTTGCTTCTTCGATACCAACAATGTTCTCCAGAACAAATGTTCTTGTCCCTAGCAAACTTGTCTTCAAAGAATTACGTGTCGCAAGACTCAATGATATGAATGATACAATATGAAAGGATCTCTGGGCCTAGCTTTCAACAACTTATCCAGAAATACGATCTTCTTGGTCTTCGTCCCTGGCTTCTGAATATTGATATCCAGAAGCTTCACGTGCACCAGACACCCCCACACTCGAATGATATTCAAGTCATGTCTGACCTTGAACCATTGTTAATGAGAATCATAGTCAAATATGTGAACGGTATTTTATTCAGCAAAAAACGTAGCCGTACACGCAATCTATCCCCAGAAGTATATTAGAAGATCCGCAATGTAGATATCATCATCTCTGACAGCATTCTGATCTTCCTCTCCGAAACTCCTTTGGATTAGAGATACTACGGAGCAGTCGTTTCATAGCCAATCCATATTCATAGCAGAACGATACGAATCCAAGAAAACGATACTCTCCGCCTTGATCAATCCCGAGTATATAACGAGACTATAGAGCAGTCGTTTCATAGCCAATTCCATGTTCATTGCAGAACGATGTGAATCCAAGAAAACGAAACTCAACGTCTCAACCACTTCTGAGTCTCTTGTGTTATCGACCGGCTAGACATTCAGATTCAGCCTTGAAGCCCCTGAACTTCTCGAACGTTTCGTCCTTCGAGAAACACTTCAACCCGGCCTCAGTGGAGAATTGATAAAAGTCACAGATATCTGAGTGTACCAACTTCAGATGATCTGTACTTTGGTTCAATCGCCTGAGCAACTTCCTGACAGTCTTTGACTCTTTGTCCCTATACAGACTTCATATCCCTCCACCTCCTTACCCCCACATACTGGAGATAAGGCCAAGACTAGACATCTTGAGACTGCTATTACATAGCACAATTCTTAGTCCATTCTTTCACAACTCAATGAGAAAACTTTATTGACATAAGCAGAAGTTCGAACATCCCTTCAATACTGAACACCTATCTTAAGCATGTTCCTCGCCAAAAAAATCATCACCAGGCTAGTACAAATGTTCATATTCAAGTCTGTATCGGACAACAGACTTCCTGAGATCAGGCCCTAGGAAATCTTTGGAACATGCTACTCGCATTCCAGTGTCCTTGGCATGCCGGCGGTCCCGAACCACTATTATGATCCTCGGATCTTTTGCTAGCAATATGTTCACCATCGAGACCTTCATCACAGCTAGACTCGTCCTAGGTGAACAGCTCCTTCTAGAGCACGTATAGCAAGATGCACCAGTGTCCACCCACTAGTCAGCTATCACGCTAGATGACTCAACCTCTGCGTACATAGCAACAAAGTTAAGTAATCAAAAACAACCAAGTTTAGCTTTACCTTGCTATTTTTGTTTTGAATTGGATATGTAATTCTCCTTTACTGCTGTAACTAACCCCATCAAGATGAAATTGCCTTCATGTAGGGTTATTACACTTTTGGAGAATCTTCGCACTTATACAGTCGGAACCATGCGCATATTGGAGCAAAACCTATGCACCAATCCATGCACATCATCCGCACTGTCCCATGCGTCTCATCTGAGCATACCCATACGCTAAGATATGCAGCACCCTACGTGCATATACATATAGCGCATATGCAGTCATGTGCAGACTCTACCATACGCATATGCAGTCATACGTCGAGATCGCCATGCACTACCTTGCTCATAGTTGGAGCAAAACACATGCGCCAAGCCGAATAGAATACATGCGCACACATAAGCATGATCTGAATAAAACCTTATGCACATCATCTGAGCAGACCCATACGCATACATACGCATAATCTGAACAGATCTTATGCGCATGATCGAGCCATGCACACAAATACCTTAGCCTTCTTCTCATTTGTCTTGAGAGACTCCTCGTCCGCCCTAGCATAAGTTGTAATCTCCATGCACTATCGGCATAACCGATCTGCCATGTAATGTGCATCATCCTCCTTGGATAGTTAGGCCCAACACTCATCCAATCATTTGACAAAGAACTTTTTCTCATCCAAATGTTGGAAGTGATGTCCGTGCATCTTCTCAAGTTTGTTAAAACTTGTATCGAGAAGGATTGTACGACAGCTCTCCATCTGATCCGGAACTTGCTTTGAGATTGTTGTTCCCGAAATAGATCTAGATGAAAGAACGATCAGAATTTAAGAGACCTCTTGCAAAATAAATTTTGCTCTCTATTCTGATATAGCAATTGTCAGACGCAGAGACCTCTTGCAAATAAATTTGTTCATTGTTCTTTGTAGGATTTCGGAGACCTCTTGCAAATAAATATGCTCTCCTAATTTCCTAAACCAGTTTTAGGACTTCGGAGATTCCAGCAAACGAGTTTGCTCTCCAAAAGTACCTGAACTGAGTTTTAGGACTTCGTAAATTCCGGCAAACGAGTTTGCTCCCCAAAAGTACCTGAATTGAGTTTTAGGACTTCGAAGATTCCTGTAAACGAGTTGCTCTCCAAAAGTACCTGAAGCCGCAGAATACTACTATCCTTTCAGATTACAACTTCCTCTCTGAAATACAAACTAATAGAAAGATATTGTTCTTCCTTGCAAACGTGTTGCAATTAGGACATAACATATTACAAGTAGAAGAAGAAAGGAGAAGAAATAATAACAAATTATTATTTTTGCTGGAGTGGTGAAGACCATTGTTGCTCAAAGCATGATCGTCCACCACGATCTGCTCCCACGAACCAGCAAGTTCTCAAAGAACTTCTGGAACGCTAGTTAGTCAACTTTTTGTGACTCGAACGGGCTCCCTGGACTCAACGGGCTCCCTTTGCTTTCTTATTTAGTGCATCTTACAAAGGAGGTCAGGGGGCTCTATATATAGAGTGGAATAAGACTTCATTTTTTCTCCTATCCGATATGGGACTAAAATACCAATACTCAAAAATAGAGTTTGATATTTTAGATAGAGTTTGATATTTTAGATCATCCCGCAATCAGCGTAGTCGTGTACCAGTCCACGCTTATCCCCTCGTACGCTCCTGTGCATGCACGAAGCATTCTTGAGCCCGAGTCCGAACGACAAAAAGCAACATGCTTCCTTGTTGGAGTTAATTCTTTTTCCTTCTAGGAAAACACCCCAACATAGCACCCACATGTGCCCCACTACACCCATGTGCACACCTCAACACATGCTAAGCATTATATTGAGATACCCACTTTGTGATATTGCCGAGGTGGGACTATTTTACATTAGTCCAAAGACAAAAACACCAACATCCATAACTTTTCCCAATACACTATTTAAACAAAGATTCAGAGGTGAAGTTATCCAACCATGATATAAGCGGAACTTATATGGATGGAGATAGCCGGTTCCATCTTGAGCAGGAGAGATGTTGGACGGAGAAAGTGAAAATGTGCCTATGAAGTGTCATATAATTGTTGAATGATAAAAGAGTATAATTTTGTATAACTTTATTCCAAATTAGGGCTTTCTTCTGTTGGAATTTAAAATATTTATCTTTTGTTGCATTAATCAACTTAAACTGATTTCTGCGCTTTCATGATAAACTCTGGCCAGAACCAGCCTAAGATAGAACAGAACTGCAATTTACAAAACCACTGATTGGAATATGAAGAGATGTGATGGGCTTGCAATGTAAATGTAGAATGTTGGAGATGATGTATGTAAAAATTGAGAGAAAGAGTCAAATTGAGAGAGAATCAGAAGGTGTGGGTTATGAAATGTTCACCAACCACAAGGTTCATTGAAGCAAGCTATGTTTCCAAAGTAACAGTAAATAACCTAAGAACTAAGAAGAATGATAGTTCTACATACAATTGTCATGAGATACTAACAAATGCAAAAAATAAACAATATAATCCGGAGAAACTCTTCCAACACATAACAGCATTGCATATAACAAAGTAGAGTACACAAACCTAAAGATGCTTGACCTTCTGAAAGAATTAATTCTCCATAGCCCTTCTCTTTTGCAGATTCAGTTGAAGGAAAACCTGCATTAAGAATCAAATCATCAAGAATGGAAGTAACTCCACATACAAAATATTTATGTTGGAAATCACATGACACACCTTTCAGATCTAGAGGCTGCATAACAAAGCCGAGGATAGCAAATGGGAGCATCAAAATTGACTCTCCCCAGAATGCAAACCGCCAATGAAGATAAGTCCCAACCTAATTTATGGAACATGTAAGTGCCACATCATTCAAGTTTATAGATAAAAAGAAGCATACTAACGAAATTTCCTACCCCTGAAGTCAGGTTGCAAATGATCTTCCTTTCTCTCTTGGCTTATTGTGACGTAGAGATTAATACAATAACTAATCGTATTATTTAACCTCTTGTTTTCCTTTACTTTTTTGCTCAGTGGATCAGATACATGAATGCAATTCCAAGTGATGTTTAGTGAGTTGGGTGTTAACTTACATCAGGTACGGTAGAAACACAGAACACTATGTGCAATCAAATCCATCAAAACCCAAAACAACCTCGTGTTCTTCTTTAACTTCACCTCTGTCTATCTGCCCTAACGCAAGATAACCAAAGTCTGGTGATCAGCATCCTTCGCGACCTCAGCGGCAGCAAGTCCAGGTAAGTTTTATTTTCTTTCTTTAATATTTTTTTTACGATCCACCCTTGTTTTAACTATGATTAAACATTTGTGAGAGGTCCTGTATCCAGCAGAAGCAAATTCAGCTTTAAAGAGAACAAGCTAGCTTCATCTTCTTTTCTCCTTTCAGAAGAATTTCTATCATTTTGCTTTTCAATTAGTGACAGTCAGCAGCTCTTGATTCTCCATCAATGGTAGTTTCTTGTTATTTATATATGTGACACTGGTATTGGTATTCAAATTATGTTAGTGGTATTCGCTTCATAATTCTTATTGCCCCATAAAGCTATTTGACATATATTTGATCTTCTATTTAGTACATATAGATAACTTTCCTAGATTTTCCCTGTTTATTGGATTACCATCATCTTTATGACAAAAATCATTTACCAAGTAATCCAAATAATCCGTGAGTATGGTTACTAGTTCCAGGGTACCAAAACAATCGAATATAGAAAGAAAGTAATTTAACCTTTATAACAGCATCATCTTAACTATAATAACTAAAAGTATCAAACCAAGCATGAAAAACAGAAATGCAGAAATCAACAGAACACATGATGTTCTGTGTACATAAAGTTCACGATGCAAAATACAATTGTGCTGATGATGAGTATTCAGAAAGTGACTAAATGATTCTAATATTGATAGAGATTAATTAAAAGTACAGCAAAGCTCCTAAACTTGAACAATAGCTTAAGTAAGGAGAATATAAAATATTAAGATAAAATCTTTGTTGATTAGTGAGTTTAGATATATCGTGCAGGAAAAAATAAATGTCAATATTTGTTCGCTAAAATTGCTTGCAGGAACCAGATGTTTCTACTATACACATAAATTGTATATAACATAAAAAAATTATCAATATGTAAAGAAACTCACTACTCCACCGTACACATAACCGAATGCGATTCCTGTCGGTATGCACATGTAGAAGATTGCAAGCCAAGCAGTTTTCTGAAGCCACAAATAGCAACATGATTAACGGAGATAAGGGAAACACCATCACAAAATATACTTGCAGAAACATTATACATGTGAATGGCTATTAAAATCTTTGTCAAAGTGAAATTCTCGAGAAGTATCCTCACTATTTTAGTCATTCCTTAACACCCATGCCTTTTAAACTAGTCTAAAGTTTTACTAAGTTCAATGTTCTTGTTCCAATTTTCAAGTTTCAACCACCCATCTCCTATATTAGCTCCCTAAGAACCCCATCACAAATAAATCACTTCATGAAACTGACTAGACTAGTCTGAACCTTGAACTGAACTAGAAATCATTCTTAATTGATTTGGAATACTGTAGACTAGATCTATTTAAATGCTCTGAATGTTCATTTTGGGGTCACAAGAGAAATCAGATAGGTTTGAAATTTGAACTTAATCACTTATTCAAAATTGAGATTTCTAGATCCCAGTGTTGTCACGACGCATGGCATGTGGCGCATGGCGAGGCACAAGATACCCTTAATGCAAAAGGCACACGGCGAGGCGCAAGATATCCTTAACGCAAAAGGCACATGGCGTGACGTGTGCCTCGTTGAAACAAGACTCATGCTTGATATATATATATATATATATATATATATATATATATATATATATATATATAGAGGGAGAATTTATGGAATGCCCAAAAACTAAAAAAGTTTTATGTAAAACCCACCGCTAAAAAAACTTTCATCGCGTGCCCAGAATTAGATAAACTTATCCAAAGCGGGTTCCAAATGACCCTTTTGCCCTTCCTTTTAATTTATTGAAAACACCCACGAAACTGCTCTTAAAAAAATGTTTCGATACTTCATCTTCTTCCATACGCTGCTCACTTTCGAATCTAGGTTTTCTCCTCAAAAATCTTCAAAAACTCGTCGAAAAATTTCGGAAAGACCGAGACAAACGGCAAAAGTGCTAAAACGGAGGTCCAAACATCATTTTTTTGCGATTCTAAAATTTCGGAAGGCCGTCTAACGAAGAAATTGTTACTTTCAATCTCCTCGACGATATGCTCATTTTGCGACAAACGGGACCTCGTTTCGACCTCCCAGTCAAAAGTTATGGCCCTCCAAAGTTTCAGCTAACCATAAAATGCAGGAGAATGGCCATTCTCCGTGTTAGAACACAAAAAATGTTAATTTCGCATGAGGGTGGTCATTCTCCGTGTTAGTAACACGGAAAATGGCATTCTCCGTCTTAATTTACACGGAGAATGACCATTCTCCGTGTTAATAACACGGAGAATGACATTCTCCGTCTTAATTTACACGGAGAATGGTCATTCTCCGTGCTAAATTACACGGAGAATGACCATTCTCCGTCATAATTTAGACGGAGAATGGCCATTCTCCGTCTTAATTTATACGGAGAATGTCATTCTCCGTGTAATTTAGCACGGAGAATGCCATTCTCCGTGTAATTTAGCACGGAGAATGGTCATTCTTGACCATTCTCCGTGTTAGAAATACGGAGAATGCCATTCTCCGTGTTAAATAAAACGGAGAATGACCATTCTCCGTATAATTTAGCACGGAGAATGGTCATTCCAGTGTTAAAACGCAAGAGAATGGACATTCTCCGTCATTTTTTACAACGGAGAATGGTCATTCTCCGTCTTTTTCGACACGGAGAATGGTCATTCTCCGTGATATTAACACGGAGAATGACCAGTCTCGTGTTAACATGGAGGAGAATGGTCATTCTCCGTATTAAAAAAGACGGAGAATGACCATTCTTCGTGTTAAAACCACGAAGAATGACCATTCTCCGTGGTTTTAACACAGAGAATATTTTTTTAGAAAAAATTTGTCAGAAATAAAGAGTTTCGTTCTTCTTTCAAAACGATGATAATCCTTATGGAAAAGAAGAAGAAAGATCTTCTCTCCATAATTGACCTAATCGTCGAAAAACTTCAAATGTCTCCACGATGAAGATGATGATGATGGTGATGATGATGACGAGCGATGATCTGAGTTTGACTGAAGAAAAGCACACCGAACTACGAACGATCTTTGCGATCTCTGCTGAAGATGAGAGCAATGGAATTCAGATTTCCCGTGAAGAAGAAGACGAAAATCGCAATCCAGATCTGAGTTTTTTGAATTCAAATACATATAGATGACCAATTCGCGCGGAGGGGTAGTTTCGGTATTATAAAAATAGCAGTTTCCAGCGGGTGGCATCTAAAAGGGAATCTTGGAATATTTAACGTGAAAATACTTAATTCTGGGTATTTCATAAAACTCATCCAGCGGGTGAACATTTCATAAAAGCCCACCCCGAAATTGAATTTCTCAGCAATTTCCAGATATATATATATATATATATATATATATATATATATATATATATATATATATATCACATCAAATAGTCTTGTGGAAACTCTAAAGGATGTAGAGAATAATGTACATATCATACAAAGCATATATAAACCATAAAACATATAGGCTTAATTACAACTTGATACCCTCAACTATTCCAGTTTTTCAACTTGATATCCTAAACTTTTTTACTCGACAACAACTATTGAATATTTTCAATTTGATACCCAAAATTTAAAAAAAGACGAAATTATCCCTGCCTTCCAAACCCACACCTCCCCTTTCCTCTCTCGACCCTCCGACGGCCCACCCT
The DNA here is from genome assembly GCA_029216955.1 of Iris pallida. Classification (NCBI taxonomy): domain Eukaryota; kingdom Viridiplantae; phylum Streptophyta; class Magnoliopsida; order Asparagales; family Iridaceae; genus Iris; species Iris pallida. The sequence goes on from JANAVB010014797.1 coordinate 11,455,026, forward strand.
CCCCCCCCCCGGGCAGCCCACCCAGCCGCTCCCTCAAACTATCCACCGCCTGTCCTCCCTCTACCAAGCTAGCCATCGTCTCCTCCGACCTCCTCAACAGCAGCACATCCTCCGCCACTCAACAAAATGTAACAGACCAAAATACTTCAATAATAATCAACCAACATCAAAATTCACCACTCATTTTTTAATTTAGTTGTGCTCGTTCCAGGCTATTATGCGGCATGAGGAAGGTCTGGATCTGTACAAGGACATGGTCCTCGGGCTGTCCTTCGAGGACATGTGCGCCCAGATGTACTATCGCGGATGTTCGGCTTCGTCCACCTCTACAACGGCCAGGAGGCCGTCCCCACGGGCTTCATCTGCCTCCTCCGTCGCGTTGACTTCGTCGTCTCCACCTAACGCGACCACATCCACGCCCTCAACAAAGGGGTCCTCGTGCAGCGTCATGGCCGAGCTCTTCGGCAAGGCCACGAGCTGCTGCCGCGGCCAGGGCGGCTCCATGCACATGTTCTCCCCAAGGTGGCTATGGAGGCGATAGGGAGGGCGGGAAGAGGGGAAGGGCCCACGCTGGTCGAGTATGAGACCTACAGGTTCAGGGGAGACTCGCGGGCCGATCCCTATGAGCTCTGTAACCCCGGTGAGATTATTATGGGCAGGGAGGGGTATTTTGGTCCAATTTCTCTTCAGGGTATCAAGTTGTTACAAAAAAAAAAGTTTAGGGTACCAAGTTTAAAAACCGAAATAGTTGAGGGTATCAAGTTGCAATTAAGCCAAACATATATTAACAACAATAATACCAGTAAAGATAATGTATAGAGTATCTATAGACCATAGAGCATATACAAATGACAATACTACTTAAAAGAAATCACAAATTAAAGCAAGATATTTAAAGCATGAAAGAAATCAAAATTCAAAGCATGACTTGTAGTACATTATCTAAACGACAAAATGGCATAAAGCAATAAAATAAAGATAAGAATTATATTAATGTCTTATGACCCCTATCACAATTTGTCAAACCACTAAAATATAATCGCTAACTAGTACAGTACTACACTGGTAAGTAGTAACTAGTCTACTAGAGTACTGCTCATCATCATCATCAAACAAAACTTTTTCATTATCATCACCATCAGAAGATATGAAGAGAGTGGTTGTGATTGTTTAAAGTGAAATGGAGATGGCTTATATCTGATTATAAGGGTTAATTGTAGGCCTGAATGTGGTCGAACTAGTTGAAGTAAATAAAAAAGCTTAAAGCACATCATTTCTCGCGTCACGCACCATGCGCCATGGTGCGCTAAGTCGTGTGCCTATGCTTAGCCGAGCGCCAACGAGTGGTGGTGAGGCACACCGCTCCACCACACAACGCCTCGTGCCAATGGCATGCACCCCGATACGTCATTGACAACATTGTGTAGATCAATATAGAATAGTATATGTGCTTGTACACGAGTATGTATATACTTAAATAAAATTTGAAAAGAATTAGGCATGGACCTTGGAGAGGATTTTTGCCTAGCAAATTTAGCTTTTCCAGCTCACTGTTCAAAACCGTTCATTCTGTGACCACTTGATTGAATAAGAAAACAACCTCCAAAGGGCTTGATTTTCTATAAGCAATTCAAATAGTACAGATTAACAATGATAATTGATTTCCAATAAAAGGTCTTTTTCCCAAATTTCTGGGTTGGTTGTTTGAATCATTTTCTTCCGATTAGCTCTGCTAAGGGTCAAGTCCTCTCTGACATTAACAAAAATAATATCATGTTTTGTGGCCTTAATTCAAGATCGTTTAGGTCTACCACTAGTTCCAATAGCTCCTTCAACTAATATTGAATCTCTCCTCCTAACCATTACGTCTATTGGCCTACTCAACTTTCCACAAATACTCATTTCTTATCTATCTTCCAATATATTGCCATCAATCCATCTTTGCATTCTCATTTCCGGTACTTTATTTTTCTAGCCATACTGCTTCTTATATGTCCAACACTTCGCTCCATAAAGCATGTCTAATTTTACAGTTGTTCTATAGAATAATATTTTCATCTTCAAGAATATCCTTTAATCACAAAGCACACAAGAACTACTCTATTTCATCCAGCTTATTTTAACTCTATGAACAACACCCTTCTCAATCTATCCAGCATGATGCATGTTCCCTCGTTGCAATACCCAGTATCCTAATTGCACAACAAATAGAACATGTTTCTCCGCCCGCCAACCAGACATCTAGCTTCAGAAGTCACTCCTGTGCCCTTAATTGACTTGACCAACAATGCCGCCCCAGTCAGAAAATTAATTACAACTCACAAGTTTGGCAAATGGTGTGGTCATACTTGTTATGGAGCCTTCTTAATTGATTCAGGTGTAGCAGTTTTACCTTGTCAAATTATAAGATACTTGGCATGTACGTTACACGGAAACGTTGGTCACATCATGACACTTCAGGGTTCTCCAGGAAGACTTCAAGTCATCTAGTCTCGATGAATGGATGATACCATACTTGAATATACACACCTAAATATGCAGAATCCTATATTGTGTTCATCAAATGCCTAAAGCACTTTGACCATAATTTCAAGTAACTAGTTAGTAAGATCATTCCTACTAGCATATGCACTTACAAATGTATGCATGTCAAAGTACTGTAGCCACAAAAGTTCACAATTTAGGAATTCTTCAGTGTCGGGTCTTACAGGCACAAACTGTGAATTTCATCGTATGTAGAAAAGGTTTTGAAGACGACTACTTTAAAACCTCTACTAGAAACTTGGTGTGTAACCACAAAGACTAATTAATGAAATTAGAAGACATGCAAGAAACTTCGATCCATACGACAAAAATAATGAGGTTATGAAAAACATAGATCTCTAAATTATAAAGCATAGCTACAAAGAACAAATGGATAATTAGATCAATAACAGTAAAAGGATCCAAGACAGAGAAGCGAACCTGAGGTACAGGGGCGTTGTCATCAATAAATGGTGCAGCAAGACTAATAAATGAAGCCTCACCGACACCAACCAACCTTAAAACAGGACTACATGTTAGCAGTAGATCTGCAAAGTTTCCAACAAACTTAACTGTTGAAAGTGAATATAACAGGAAGCCTTACATGCGGCATATTGTTATGGACCAAAAGTCAAATGCAAAACCACAGCCAGCTGTAGCAAAAGTCCAAACTGAGAGTCCAACACCAATAAGCCTAAACGGATTGTGGCTGCCAAATAGATGTTTAAAATTTTGATAAGTAACCAGAAAAAGACTCAGCAAATTTCAAATATTAGCTTGGAAGTGATTATATGGTATATATTGATGGTTTAGGATATCAATTTCCTAAGCTGATAACAAGGAATTCAGCTCACGGACAAATATGGGTTCTCATGGCTAAAAAAATCATGCAGAACTAGGAAGTATCAGTAGATGGGGATAAAACACCTTGACATGGCAAGTCATAAGCATTAGAGAGATACAATATTGTCGGTCGCATTTTACGCAGAACAAGAACTAATGTAATGCGTAATCCAACTTATGAGTGGTGAAACTTTTGGTGAGTAAATGATCAAATATTATGACTAAGAATGATATCAAAATTAATTTGTCAATAAGATTTATATCAAGGTTTGCAGTATCACTATCGGAAACAATTTTTGATCCTTGTTATAAGTAACGGTTTCGGATCAAATTTTCGGAGTATTAATTTCTGTAAGTCACATTAGTAACAGTTTTCAAAAAAATTAGAAAAGTATTTGATAAATTTAGGCGTAATCTTTTGTTTTATTTGTTGTTTTTCATTATTTTTAAATGGAATAGCATCCAACATTGTCGGATTATTCGTCTGCAGTAGATATTGTTGTTTATTGCTTAGACAAAGTAGCCCCACACGGTTTTGAATGTAATCACATTAAGATGTACGAACAATAAGAGCTTATACTATAATACTTCAACAAATGGTAATGACCAAATTGTGTGGATAAGCTATTTTCTCAGCATATTGTAGATGCTGATCTTCGGCACGATTGAATAATTGTGTTGACATTGTTTTTTCCCATACTTCTCTATTTTCTTTAATGTTTCTTTGTTGGTTTGGACAGGGAAAGAGAGCCCCGATTACGGTACCAGCTGGTATCAATTGGGGTTAGTATCAAATCAGACATGCCAAAAACGACAAAATACGGCCTACATGTATTGCTATTGGTTGATACTTTGGCTGATACTGAGTACCTTGATTTACATTGGGACCAATTTACTTAACATGATTGTTGAAGAAAATATATCTACAACAGAACCTACTTATTATGACGATTGAAGATCAAATTTAGAGAGAAAGAAATGAGATCTACACCTGGTTCCATCAATTAGATAAAAGCTTAGGGACATAAGAAGAACATTGTTTTTAGAAAAGAAATATCATCTGGCACTTATACACTTACGGGAGGAGAAATATATGGTCTGGTAGTCACTGCTAAGTGGAAATCGGAAAATCAGATGCATTCCTTATCACCGAAGATTTCAGTAACTCAGCACTGAATATTACCTCTGTACCTTCTTTCAGTTCATGAGGCTAAGAGATCTCTTTAAGTAAAAAAAAAAGCAGAGAAAACTTATTAGTCTATGTTGAACGGACACAGGATACGACACAACATGTTAAGGACACAGCGACATAGCTACTGACACCTATATTGGTGCACCCTAGTGTATTTTGGAGTGTAGTGTCCAGGGTGCATCCAATACATGTCCGACACGACAGCCACATTTTTGGAGTGTACATGCTTCCTAGCTATTAATTCTTCACCCTTTAGATTCTAATGCTTTTCTCCTATATTGTTACTCTAGCGAACATATGATTTTCCCTCAAAAAAGAATATATGGCTTTTGATTATCTGCCAAAAAAGACGTCTCACAATATATTAATAGGTAGAAAGATGCACTAGGAAGATTAGGGTAAAAGATTTTATCTTGATGTCATTAATGTTATTGTTGAAACAGAAAACAAAATCTAACAGTACAACTTGCAAGATATTGATAGTAGAAGATAAAATGACTCATGTCAATCTATATCAATTAATGACTTTCAGGACCAACTGGAGCAGCAGTGAACAAAAATTAGGTAAAGATCAAGACCGGGACAGAATCCTAGTTTACACTTACGTTTAGTTCCTCAAAGCTAAATACAACTGCTTATCAATATAGAAGACTTTTTAGTTAATAAAGCACACCTCTATGACGAGCAATGAAAGAAATTAAAATATGATAAATTAAACAGAAAATTAATCAACATATGAGTAGCTAAGTTACTAAACAAACACAAGTATTGTTAATTCTCTCTGTGTGCAATAAGACCTCTTGGATAATGATGCAAATATAGGGGAAGCCACTAGGAGTCCGACCATGAATGCCGATGAGAGGATACCATCCTTAAAATTATTCAGTTTAAAGTCCCCTCTGCAAAAAAAATCAGAAAATAAGCAAAGAAACAACAAAATATTCATCGCGTAAAAGAAAAAATCGTTCATCACTTCAGTTATACTGTCCTTCAAAGGAACAATATGTATAGAGAAAATATTCAAAAATTAATAACTTATTATATGATGACAGTAATTGTATAGTAGAAAATAGTCATAGCTGCATGTAGTTAAAGAATGTTAAAAGTACTTTTTGCTCTACTTGTGGTTATAACAATTAATTTTAAGCACAATTGTTGTTGCAAATGTCATCTGCATTTCTGCATAAACTTTTAAGTCTTCCTACAAGTCAGATAATATCCAAACAAGGCCCTCCTACAAAACAGGATAAAGACAATGAAATAGAGCAGAACCACTAAAATAATTAAATTATAACTATTTCTAGTATTGCCTGCTCTACTAACGATGCCAGAGAACTATTTGTCTAGATGTAAGAGAGTATTATATCTCTTTTCTCATTTTTTGTATTAGTCAGTCTTTTTTAGTCCCACATTGATAAATGTAGAATGGGGGCTTCAATCCTCATCATATAGATAGGGGTCGATACATGTCAATAAAGAACCCACCATTGTTCTCTCTTCTTCTTTCTATACAGTATCAGAACAGGGGATCTTTTGAATCCTAGCTCTCCTACATTTGCCTCCTCAAAATCCTAGCAACCACCACCTTCCCTCTCTATATTCCACACCACCCTCCTTGAGAATCCAATTTTCCATGAGCGCACCAAACAAGCCAATTTCAATTTAATTCGGGATAAAATTAATATTCAAAAGTTCGTCCTCACAAGTTCCCGTTGTTGCACAATTGGTGGACATTCTCGACAAGGCTCTCTCTGTCGTTTTTTTCTATTCCTCTCCAAGTTGGCTTGATGACATCATGCTCCAGCTTGTGGGGGAGTGTAATAAAGTATTATGTATCTCTTTTTTGTTGTTTATTAGCGGGTCTCTTCTCGTGCTACAATGGGTTAATGTAATATTGGGACCTCAGTCATCATAAAAGTAAATAAGGGTTCATATCCCCTCAATAAAGCATAACCTTTATTCCCTTTCTTTTTCCACATATTATATTACATGTCTAACTATTGGAAGGTACTTCAACTATAAAACATCTACTATTTTTACTAGTCCTTATGAATTATGACATTATCAATGATCTTAATACATTATTACAATGTGTACTTATATTTTGTGTATTGTTTTCCGAAAACACTTGAGTCTAATTTTTATGTCACCATTATATAATAACCATAGTACTTATTCCAATATATGCAATATTTTTCGTGTTCTAACTAATATATTATTATTGCAGCTAGAAATAGTCAGATAATTTGCAAATGAATGACCTACTAAATGCATACGCCAATAATTCGTCAATGACCAAATAATTCAAATAATAAACATATTCTCGAATAAAAAAATAGCATTTATACACGATTTATTTGGTCAAGCCATTGCACAAAAAGTGCAATATAGGCTTGGTGTCCTTCTAGGCCTTGGCCTTCATGGTCAACCATGCTCACAGCTAGGTGAGGTGTGGACTAAGTTGACATAATGACCATCTCATGTTATAAAAAGTGTTCAAAGCCCCTTCCTTCTCACAGCCAATGTGGGACCGAAAGTTTCCCTTTGAAATTTTTTTTGTCTCCTAGCTACACCTCTCGAACCTTTCTAAAAGCTTGCAACTAGCAAATTAGCCAACCACAATAAAGCTTCAGCTCATTTTTTCAAAGTTTATGTTGGCACACAAAGGAAGTGATCCAGGGATCCAGTTTCCACTATATTCCATCACTCTAGAGGAAGTTTTGGAAAATATGTCAAGCTTATAAAAAAATTCAAAAGAATTTGAATGCAAGTTTGACTTTGTAGTGAGAATATATAGAGGAAATTTTCTTGTCTTGCAATTTTAATGAAATATCTTTAAACTATTTTTAACAATATTTGACTTATTTATTTATTTTACATTACTAGTTCTAAATATTTTTTAAAATGGCTGTCCTCTTTATATTTTTTTTATATCTTTTCTTTATCTGAACTTTAGCCAAATTTACGAATCTTTGCGGAACTCCGAATTTCTCAACCTCGCCCAATTATGCCCAAACGCCGAACATGTGACTGCAGCTAGAATATATTATGAACTTTAACAAACGTAAGATTTTATTTTAATAATTCCGTAATTAATAATGATAATCTAACATCTCATATATGTTATGTTTGGTACTGTATTATTGCTAGATTATATAACGTATTTGGCCTCTATTTAAAATCAATTGGGAAGCAAATGTAGCTTACAATAAAATAAAGTTGAATCGGGTCGAAAACTGATCCTCTTACACTCCAAGTAGACAATAGTAGTCATAAATTCACTAAACCAGAAATCAACCTAGTCACTATAAGACAGAAGTACCAGAACATCATCCCTAAATAGCTTCACAAAACCAAATCCGGCCAAACCCCTCAATGAGACAAATCCAAACCCAAATCCCCCACTAAATCTGAAACGAAACCGCTAAACAGAATTTGAACTTAACCCACTAAAGCGAATTCGAACTCATACCAACCCTGCACTGAACTCAAACCTAAACGTAACCCATCAGTGTTGTCACCCATTTCAATTTTGTGTGTTCCTTCACGTTTCCATTTAAAACATTTATCATTGAACAGACATACAAGAAATGATAATGATCGGGTCAGTTTTCCGAGGACAAGGTTAAGGTGTTTTGCCTCATCCTAGGTATAACTTCGGGACACGTTAGAACAAACAGTGTAAATTTGTTTCTTACAGGTAAAATAGATAACATAATCACCCAGCATCCACTCTCTGTTTGTCCCTCCAAAAGTATCTTGATAACAGTAGCCAGACAGATCATTTCTTATACCTCATTAAAAAGCTTTTCATAATAGGACTAGAATAATAAACAGTATAATATATATTTCCCCAAATGAACACATGTTAACTAATAATTAAGAATATAGATATATGACGTATCTTACTGAATTCCACTACCGGAAGTGCATATGCCGCTTTCTGTACACATTGTCAGACTACCATTTACACCGTTACTAGCTATTGCACCTCGGTCAACATAATTCAACATGTTGATAGTGCAAAACATGACGAGTAACCTGCAAAATAAAGAGAGTTTATTTTATGCAAGAAAGTACATCAAGAAGAAACATTACTGTAGTACTGTTTAGTGCTTATTAAAGAAAGTCTGTGTTACTTATACAGCTATGATACTACTGCACATAATTTGCTATACCAGTAACAATTTCATCCAAAAAAGACATGCTATTAGGTAGTGAACAATAATTTTGTAAAAGCTATTCTAACACCCTCCTCTCCCATGAGGCAGAAGCAGCCTACTTGGAAGACAAAAAATGTTCAAGACAATATTCAGACACAGAACATATAATCCTAATCCCTTGAGTATGTTAGTAACTAAATCACCCAAAAATCCAAGCAATAAGCAATGCTAGTCAAAGCAAATGCTTGAAAATGTGGATCCAATAGAGAAAAAGTGGCCTCCATAAATGGTTACAACGTTATGTGCTTCATCATTTTCTCCAAGCCCTGGATATTGAAAGACTCATGGTTGTGGGGTACCTTTCTTATTTTGATTAATGCTAGTAGACATCATTATTTTTACTAGGAAAAATTATGTTTCAATTGAATGAGAGGTTTCTTGATTTAGAATTGGGTGTTCATTAACATTGTAATTTTCTTTTTTACTTCTTTGGTAATCAGTCTCTTACTTTACCTTTTTTTCTCATCTAATAGATATAACAAGACTTATGTGCATTTACCTATTGGTTTACTAATGCTTACATGGACACAGTAAAAAATATATAAAGCTTTTGGGTGTACACTATGGGTTTGAGATTGAGTCCTTTCCTAAATAAAGAGAACATAATACATATAATATGTTAAATAGTGTCTAAACTTATTACTAAGGGCCAGTTTGGATTACAATTATGTTTCACCTGGGACTCCATTTGGTGCCAACTGCAAGGGGAGAGTCAAACATTTTCCATTCAGGATGGACGCTTCCTCAAACGTGTCATTCATTTCAGGGTTCAAATGGATGTTTCCGAAATGTTAGCACAACGAGTGTTCCGGAACAAACGTAATTGCAATACAAACTAGCCCTGAGAGACGATGCATTTCATTTTATTTCGAAGTACAACAACAGCCCAGCCTTTATCCTAAACTTTTAGGGTCAACTATTTGAATCATTTTTCTTCCATTCAACTATGTACATAGAGTCAACACCGTAACATCACCATATCCTTTTTTGCATCCTCAGTCCAACTACGTTTAGGCCTAACCCTAGTTCTAGCAGCTCATTTAACAAATATCATATTGTTCCTCCTGCCCAAGGCATCTATTGTCTACATCGCACATCTTATACCCTCAATCTGAGGGAGCTCGAGCTTCTCATGAATATTCTCATTGCTTATCCTATTTTCCTGCATATTGCCATTGATGCATCTTAGCCTTCCCATTGCAGTTACGCTCACTTGGACATGTTACTTCTTAACTGCCTAACACTTTGCTCCAAACTATCATGGAAACTAGTAAAACAAATAGAAAGTCCCCCCGGTTACTTTCCATTTGATGAGTTGTTGGATTCTCCTCCAAAGTCCAAAATCGGAAACTGTAAGCTCATTTACTTTCCATCCCGAACGTAGAGGGCTCCTATCGATGGACGAAGCCCGAATAGTAGAGGCTTGACGTTCTGGCCAAAACTATCAAATAAGCCCTATAAAGATTTTTTTTTTTCCTGAAAATATAGTGGGGTCTTGAGCTTCTATGTCTCTCGTCCATCAATATGGGCACCTCCCTCATTTCTTTCTGACGGTTGAAGTTGCACTTCACACATTGGTTGTCATCCTTGATTATTATACATTCACAATTGTATATGCAAAATAGGCGCAGAAACAAGAAAAACCCTAATAAAATAGGAACCAATTTAAGGCTAACAGGAATTGGGAAAAAGGTGAAGCAATTTTCCTTTCCTTTCAGGTTGCGATCAAGAATCGCCGCAACTTGTGCCCCCTCTTCAAAAAAGGGGGATCTGACCATTCAAGAAACGATTTTTGCAATCTCTAATTTGAATCGAACAATAACAATAATGATAAAAGAAGAAGAAGAAGAAGAAGAAGACCTCTTGGGCGTGAACCAAGAAGGAGCGGAGTTAGGACTAGACGCCGTCGCCATGTCCGGCCGGAGCTGCAGCTTCTCTTTCGAGGTCGAGATCGAGGTCTCAGGCTAAGGCTCGGCAAGCCTAGAGAGAGCGGCGACTTTAATTTGAAGCTACCGACAACCACCACCAAGAGGTAGAAGCGGATATTCTATGGAAGTTTTGACATGTAGGTAGTTGAACAGAAAACAACAATCAAGGGAAGGTTTGCACTCTTCTTGTTTCCTTTTCCTCCTCTCGCTCTCTCTCCACTTCTATGTACACAAGTAACGTGCACGTACATGCCAAAAAAAAAATATTAAAAAATTAAATTAGAACTTTGGATATATTTTAAAAAAATTTAAATAATACAACTGAAAATTGCTGAGATACTCACTTTCGAGGTGAGTGTTTATGAAAAACCCACATACCCAACATTATGTATTTTCATGTTAAATATTTCAAGAGTTCCTTTAGATGCTCTTTATTTACAAAATTGTCATTTTGATAATACCATAGCTACCCCTTCACGCAAATTTGGTCATATATACGTATTTGAATTCACAAACTCGGATTTTGATTGCGATTTTCGTCCTCTTCTTCTTCACGAGAGATCTGAATTCCATTGCTCTCATCTTCAGCAAAGATCGCAAAGATCGTTCGTAGTTCACTATGCTTTTCTTCAGTCAAACTCCGATCATCGCTCATCATCATCATCATCTTCGTGGAGAGATTTGAAGTTTTTCGGCGATTAGGTCCTTTTTAATGGCTTCATTTTGCAACGATTCAACTTATTTCTGAAGCTCACTTTTCTCATTCATGAGCCTTTTATTTGTCTCTTTTAGCTTCTCGGTTGTTTGCACTGATATAAAACAAACAACAATGAAAAGTATGATATCAATCAATATATACTTCTTCTTTTTAAAAAAAAGATCATTCTCCGTGATCTTAACACGAAAAATGGTCATTCTCCGTTATTTTAACACGGGGAGTGGCCATCCTCATGCATTCTAACACGGGGAATGGCCATTCTACGTGATTTTACAACGGAGAACGACCATTCTCCGTGATTTTAACACGAAGAATGTCACCCCCAGTTTTCGAATTAGGGGTATTTTCGTCATTTTTTAAGTTTTATAATTTTTAGGAATTTTATTTGATTTTATATGATTTTTAGGGATTTGTTTGATTTGGTTTGAATTTTATCCAATTTGGACTTAAGTTGGAGACCCGGGTAGCCTAGACACTAGTGGGACCCACATACTTGCTGGGCTTGGCCCACATACCATCCTAACTACGCTAGAGACCAATAAACCCTACTCCCATGGCTTAACTAGTCATTTAGAGACTTAATTAGTCGATTTAGAATTAAACCGAAACAAACCGAACCAAACCAAACCCGAACCGAACCCAAACTTAGTCTAATGGGTTGGGGGCTTAGTGGATCCCCACCCAAACCCACCAAGCCCCATGGCCGGCCATGAGAGGACCAACCCCCCCCCCCCCCCCCCCCCCCCCCCCCTCCCCCTTTCTTTCTTCACTCCTAAGTAATCACTCTCCCTCTCCATTTCTTTATTTTTCCAAGCTTCTTCTCCAAGGGATTTCTCCATTAGGTAAGCTCATTAATTTTCCATTAATTCCTCTTTAGCATTTATGTCTTTCACAATAAATGTAGAGGAAACCTTTATCTACACTTTGATCCTAGCTTTGTAGGTTTTTCCTAAAATCTAGATTAGGGATTTGATTAGGGGTTTTCTTAATTAGAGTGGTATATATATATATATATATATATATATATATATATATATATATATATATATATATATATATATATATATATATATATATATATATATATATATGTGTGTGTGTGTGTGTGTGTGTGTATGTATTATATATATGTATTTGTGTGTGTTTGTGTGAGAGAGTGTGTGTGCTTGTGTGAGTGTGTGTGAGAGAGTGTGTGTGTGTGTTTAAGTGTGTGTGTGCCTATGTATATATGTATATAGATATATATATATAGACATGTGTGTGTGTATGTATTTATATATATAGAGATATGTGTGTATGTGTTTACATATATAGAGTATATATATATATGTGTATATATATATATATATATATATATATATATATATATATATATATATATATATATATATAGAGAGAGAGAGAGAGAGAGGAAGGAGGAGTAGAAGAAGTAGATGAAGAGAATGAGATGCAACAGCAGCAGCAGTTGGCAGTAGCCAACAGCAGCAGCAGCATTTGCAGCAAAGCAGCAGCAGCAATAGCACAGGCTGTAGCAGCAGCAGTCCCAACAAGAGCAGCAGCAGTGGCTGCAAGCTCCCCCCTTAACCCCCTATATAAACCCCCATATATATATATATATATATATATATATATATATATATATATATATATATATATATATATATATATAGATTAAGAAGAATAAGATTAGAAGAAGGAAAAGATAAGAAGAATAAGAAGAAGTTAAGAAGAAGAATGAGAAGAAGATTAGAAGAGAATGAGGGAAAGGAGAATAGGAAAAGAATTAGAAGAGGTTGGGAAGAAGAATTAGAATGAGAAGAATAAGGAAAAGAATGAGAGGAAGAGTTAGAAGAAGAAGAATTAGGAGAATAGGAATTAGAGAAGGAGAATTTGAAGAGGAGGAATTAGAAGAAGAAGAATAGGAAGGGAAAGTGGGAAATCAATTTAGGGGAGATCGAGTTAGAGGGTGAAATTGAGCCCCGAGTGTCGGAATGAGATGAAACTTGGGGGAGACCTACATTATATAAATTAGACTTTGCGGGTAGGCTCCCGAGTTGAAATCGGAGTTTTGAAACGACGGTATCGCACCGTACCATTGCGTATCTTGAGATATTCAAGATATCGACAATGGGCCGTAAGATGGACTGGACGTCCACTCTACCTAGGAATCTTGGTCGGTAACGAATGTATAGGCTAGTATCCTACTACCCTAGGAAGCACGGGTCGAAATACCAAGCGTAGGTAGGCTAACTTGGTATTTGCCTAGACTAGAAATTTACCTTTGTAAAGGGTAAATTAGGATATTGGCCTACGGCCAAGATACGGGTTTCGGAGTCCAAGATAGACTCGGATATGGGTTGTAAAGGTTGGTAATGATTAGAAATAGTCGCCTAGACCTAGTCTTGACCTTGGTTGACCACGATTGACTTTTTAGACCAAAAGTCAACTATGGGTCAACACTTTACCCAATTTAGTCCCAAATTCTATTAGACTTGAGCGGTTGACTAAAAGTCAACTGTTAGTCACCATTGACCTAGGATTGACCTAGAGTTGACCTAGAGTTGACCGGAGTTGATCCGTTGACCAAAAGTCAACTGTAAGTCAACTTTTGACCTAGTTTGATACGGGTTGACTTCCAATGTTCTCCTATGACCAAGGTTGACCTAACTAGACTTGTCTTGACCTAGAATGACTTAATAGGGTTTAATTTGAATTGACTTTACTTCCTAAAACATAGTTTTGATACATCTTGTTCTCTATAGGTCCTCGAGACGCTGCATTGGATCCCGTTGACATACTTTATCATATTACAGGCGAGTACATTCTCTGACACTTTTCCAATTTACGATGATTGTTATAATTCATGTAATTAGTGTAGATATGCTTGTTCTCGACACATTGGTCACACGGATTGGTATTCATGGATCCCGATATGAGATGATATTCCTCGTTATCTTGGTATATCTTGTGCAAGCCCCCTTGTAGTTCTTGTGCAGTATATGGACACCGATTCTCGAGGAGACTTGCTCCCTTCTCGTAGAATCCCGTGTCGTAACGTGTCTTGCTTGGATCCACTCTACCAACCGGGGACGGGGAGTACTAGTGTAGATGTGTGGTCAATACCCACCTTGTATATATTGTGAACCTTGTGAATGCCAATCCTATACCACACGTATGATTGGCTAGATCATAACCTTGTGCAGACCCAATCCGGCCACATATTGTAGCTAGTACTCACACAACTAGATATATGATTCTTGATTCTTGTATATGCCATGATCAGTTTACTTGCCTTGTTCTAGCTCTAGATTTATAGCTTACCTTGTCATGATACTCACATGTACATTCCATGATTTCTTGTATATACTCTATATTTACAGTCTTATAGCTTTTGTCATATCTTGTGAACTGTTGTTAGTTGATTGTACTCGTTCCATCCTGACTGGATATGTTGACAAAATATTACAGATGCTGATGAGGGAGATTACAGTACCTACTACGGTCCGGATGACGTAGTGGGCTTAGACTTGGAGACCTTGGTCCAGCAGGGCTTAGCTCCGCCTGACGAGACTTTACCTATTGCTTAGTTAGAGTTATTTGTACTGGACCTTGTCTCTAGTTACTTTTGAGTCTGTTATATTTTTGCTTGTATTAGAGACTTGGACTTGGACTTGTATATTATTTATGTTTGGACTTGACAGGTTATATTTTATTATCATGTTGTCTTTATCTTTCAGTACTTACTTTATCATCTTAGAGTTGTGATTGAACACTCATATATTATCATTGCTTGTCCTCCGTTCGGAGTTGACCATATTCTCGACAGGTTTTGATATTATATATAAACTGTTGTTAGAGTAGAAAACCTACAACGTTCCACGCCGTTTTTACAGTGAGGGCTGGGCGTTGTTACGCACACGTGCCCTCTGAGCGGGTGTGGGTCGTGACAAAGAATGATTATTCTCCTGCATGTTAATACTGGAACAGCCATTCTCCGTGATCTTATCATGGGAAATGGCCATTTTTTGTGATTTTAACACGGAAAATGGTCATTCTCCTGCATTCTAACATGGGAAATGGCCATTCTACATGCTTTTTCAACGAAGAATGGCCATTATCCGTGATTTTAACACGGAGAATGACTATTCTCCTGCATGTTAACACGAAAATAGCCATTCTCTGTAATTTTAACACGGGAATAGCCATTCTCCTGCAGGCCATTCTCCGTCATTTTAATACGGAGAATAAAATTTCTCCGTAATTTTAACACGAAGAATGACCATTCTCATTCATTTTAACACGGAGAATGGCCATTCTCCGTGATTTTAGCACGAAGAATGGCAATTCTTCGTTATTTCAACACGAAGAATGACCATTCTCCTGTATTTTAACACGGGGAATGGCAATTCTCCGTCATTTTAATACGGAGAATGGCAATTCTCCGTCAATTTAACACGAAAAAAGGTTATTCTCCGTTAACACGAAGAATGTCAATTCTCCGTGATTTTAACACGAAGAATGACAAAAAGCTCTTAATTCTCTTCACATCAGCTCTCTTTCTTCTCTAACTGGAGTTCCAGTTGATGCTGATAATGATAATGAAGTGGGGTTCCGGTTGATGCTGCTGATGATGATGAAGTGGGAACTGATGATGACGATATGGTGTGAAGATTGCGAATGGAGAGTCACTGACGAGTTTTTGAAGTACGGTTCGAAGATTTTGGAAGAGAAAACCTAGATTCGAAAGTGAGCAGCGTATGGAAGAAGAGGAAGAATCGAAATATTTTTTTGAATAGTAGATTTCGTTGGTGTTTTCAATAAATTAGAAGGGCAAAAATGTCATTCCGCACCATTTTATATATTTTTTGCTAATTTTGGGCACGCGATAAAATTTATTTTGCGGTGGATTTTTTATAAAACTTTTGCGATTTTTGGACATTTGATAAATTTTCCCATAATACAACTTGGTACGTTCAAGTCGTGTGTATATTATCAATCATTTAAATATATTAAAAAATAATACAAAAATAACTAAATAACTACCTAAATACTCCGCTATTTATTAAAAAAATTAACTAAATAATATGATTTATATATAATTCTAACTCAAGTGGTTAAGGTGGAGGACATTTTTCTTGGTTGTTTGAGTTCAATTCCTAGGGATGACAGTTTTTTTATAATAAATTTTATATAATTTTTTTTTTCACGTGCACATTACTAGTTTTAGTTATAAGAATTGTTTTTCTTATTAATAAATAGTGTGTGATATACAAACGGCTTGGACAGCTCAACCACATTATAATGGTAAAGGTATTATGATACTCATGAAATATGTTAATATTAAACTCTATGTTATGAAATTGAGAAAGAAAAAAAATTATGTTGTAGCGGAATAGTTTATTAGGCTTTTATTAACGTATATGAGTGCATATGAGTTGTACATGTTTTTGTATTTTTTATATGTTTTTTTCTTACTTTCTGAATCTCTACTAATATAAGGTGGCTTAGAAATGACTCAAGATTGAGCAATCTAAGACGTTAGTAAATACTCTATTAATTAATTTAAAAAATAACTAATTGTTTAACTATCTAATATGATTTATAGATTACTAAACAACTCTAACTCAAGTGGTAAAGGTAGGAGGCATTTTTTTGGTTGGTTAAGTTCAACTCCTAGTGACAACAGTATTTGTAATAAATTTATTATTATTTTGTTGACATTTTTTACACGCGTGCAATGCATGTGCACGTTACTCAATACTAGTCAATTTCAAATGCGTTGTACGTACATAAATATTTTAAATCTGATTTGAATATATTTTAATTAGAATTCGTTATAAATATAATTTTATAATTTTAGATATGTGTTTAGTTAGATAATATCATGTACTCGGTTTAAATATAATTTGACTATCGAATATATTTTAGGTTTTGTTATATGTTTATGTAGTTAAAAAGGATTTTAGAAAAAAAATCTTAACGACGTTGTAGCTACATATGCGGTAGTCAGAAAAGTTTAGAAAAAAGTATTAATTAGTGGATGATATATATACAGCTTAGATGACTCATTTTTTATAATAGTATACATTTTCATGACAAATCATTTTGAAATAGTATAAAATATTTTGACATGGTGACATTTATTGGAGTTGGAAAGTGTATAATTATTAGTGGTTTGTAATTATATTGGTGGGCAGGAAAATTTATATGTTTTATTTTATAGTTAATTTAAACATATTTTAATGTGTATATATAAAGTTAGAGAATGGCATTTCTATAACATGAAATTTCCAAGTTGAAGTCTAGAAGTTATTTTTATTTTATATAAGACATATAGGAGAGGAAAGTTAGGATTTGTATGTATGAAGATAATAGTAGCTATTATTTAAGGTCATTCACAAATCATGTTTTACAATAATTTTGATTGGATGTCCATTTTAATCATTGTCTCATTAAAAAGAAAAAAGAAATTTTTATCTTTTAAAAAATCCATAGTGAAAGAATATAGTACAACGTATTCTTCAGGAATCCAAGTGGGTGTGACTTACACTAGCTCATTAAAAATCTTTCAAAGGATATCACAAATATTTTTATTTTATGAGATATGCAGATACATGATATTTATCGGATCCCCTTAATGGGATATCACAAATCAGGTATGCTTTCTAAATAGTGTTGCAGGTACTTAAGAGATAAATAAAGAAAATCATGGTGACAAATGTAGTGCCCCGTCCTTACATCGTGCCCCGTTTTCGTCCACGGGGTGCGCGAGAAAGGAACACTGTCGCTATCGATTCGGTCGGGACCGATAGGTTGGAATCGGCCGAATCGGTCGACCGGGAACGATTGAATTAAGATCATTTTCTCGTTATGGAAAGGCTTCTTCGGAATCAATTCCCACATTCAGCGGGTTGCGCCTCAAGGATTGGCTCTGCGGCTGAGTCGGGAGAGACCTCCCGTTGCTCTGGTTTTCATGTCTCACTTGATTTGGCTTTGGCTTTGGTTTTTGTGAATGCGTGTTCGTGAATGTTTGCGATGGATTTTCATGGCTTGCATTTTTGAACTTCGCATTCGTATCGAAACTTCTTGAATAACACAGTGTTCTAATCAGTTGCTTATACGATTGTAGGTGATCGCGTAGGCGACATTTGTGCAGCCAACCAGTCCCTCGCCTGAAGCAAATTCCAAGGTGAGTGGCTGCCTTCTTCGCCTCGACCCTCTGTTTCAAAATCAAACATGAAACACAAACGAAATGCTTGTCAACATAGTGTAGAATCAAAGAAATCATGGCACGATTCTTCACGACACTCTTGCTATAAAACTGTTCTACACGAAAACTGATGCATGCTTTCTTATGTCCCATTTACTTAGCTTGTGCAAACAGAAGAATGAATCGACTAACGTTTATCGTAATAGTACGACTAAAGTGAATAAATTGATTAAGTTCAAAAGAAAGGCTAAGTTTCGCACATAAAAGAGAAAGGATAAGGTTCTAGAAAAGAGAGAGCATTTTTCAAGACTCTGCAAAACGGTCATTGGATAACTTGTCGATAAGGTATAGTTTTCTCGAACGTTTGCCTAGGCCAAGAAACCGATTCGGCCCAGAAAAAATGAGTATAGCAAGCGCCAGCCTTACCTCGGCGTGGGTTATTCGGGAACTTTCGCACAGGGCTCGCTACCCGCCGCGAAAGGGTCGCCGTCTAACCCAGCTATAGTCCGTGATGGCTTGACATTGCTAGTGACCTCCACACCCTTTTACTGCTTGACTAATGCACGTGACACGGGATGAATATGATAGCTGCTCAATGTATATAATTTTATATGCTTGCCTCAAACATGTTAACATGCAAATCAAACAGGATGGTTAGAAAGATCACAAATATAGATAACATGTTTTATAAAAATTGCTTGAACCAAATGTAGAGCTTGGGTTAATTAGCCACTCGCCAGTACATGTGATCGTACTGACCCTCGCTATTTGCAGGTGCCAGGAATCAGGAAGAACGCACCAACTAGCTAGGCAACGATCGTACTTTTGAAGCTTCGACCGCGCGTCGAAGACCTCGCCGCTAAATTTTGAAGACTCTCTACCAGTCCAAGAAACATGTCTCGGCATACCCCCCAATCCAGTGGCTGGAATACTTTTGTTGTAAATGAGAGATATATGTATAGAACAGTTATCTCATCGGCACTCCTTTTGTAATCGAGTCATGTTGTAAAGCCCGCGCGACACGATTGTAATGGAGTCTGTAAATGATATATATTATCAATAAAATGAAAAGTTTTTTTTGTCTCAATGTGCTATTCAATTTGTATGCGCTCACTCTCTTAGATGCTGTGTTTCGGATTACCTTATGACTATGCCTTGTGCGACCGCAAATTAGGTTCGCACGACATCACGCCCGGAGGACAACTATCGATTCTACGGAATCGGGGCGTGACATAATGGTATCAGAGCACGGCTTTATATCCTTGGCCTCCAGTGTCGAGTTCTAGTCTCAAACCATTGACCTCATGTCGATGAGATGAGTTGTTCCATCCGCTGAACCCAGGACATTTTCTGAAACTAACGAGAGTTGCCTTTCTTCTTCCTGCAGTTGCGGAACCTTTGGCGGAGGATGAGACGATCGCTTCCAGCGGCTCGAGTAGTTCTAGACTCGAGCATTCCGTCAACCCAACGGGAATGAATCCTACCATAGCCGGATCCTCCAACGACCCGATGTAACGAATACTGCAGATGCTCGAAATGCAGCAACACCAAAATGAGCTCCATCGTCAGCAGACGGAGGCTCATCAAACCCAGTTCGAGAATTAGTTTGAGGCTCAATTCAAGCTGCAGCAGCTGAATACACTTCAATAAATAGTACAATCGGTCATGGCCAACAACAATTCAACGATGATGCCTGCCGTGACCGAGCCTGTGGTTTGATCTAATAAAGCTGAACCGGAGGTACCTGTGCTATCACCTGCGGCACCGAGAAGTCCTAACTTTGACGTGTCAAAATTCACAAAAAGCTACCGTACTTCCTTCAACGGCACAAAAAGCTGTCGCACTTCCTTCAACGGCACAGAAGATCCTGGAGGATCGAAAACTAACCATTGGACGTGATATCGTACAAGTCTAGATTGTACTTGTACAAGGCAAAACCATTACAGTTTCTGGTATTTCTCAGAAAACAACGACAGTACAGCAAAACCAAGCAGATAAATTGAAGTCACACAAGATTATGAAGAAAAGTATCTCTTTATTGATAATTATAATGGATTACAAGACTTACAATAGAATACAGAGTTTACAACTGATTTCAAGACTCTTGAATAGCCAACTAAATATATACACTTGCGCTTTAGGCTACAACTGAATATGCCGACTTCTTTACAATGAACTTGCCAATTTGGCTATAATCTCACTGGTACAATTGAGTTACAATATTCCATACATTGTGTCCCGTATAGCAGAAGACATCATCTTGCAAGAAGAGCTTCTGCATATCCATCCGATTCATCGATGCCAAGTACTGATCAAACGATTTCCCCCGCATGCAAGCACCTGTAATATTGCCTACAACGTGGGTCAGTACATCATCAATGTACTGACGAGCGGTGCTGGCCCAACTCACCTAAGAAGACAACACTAAGTAATCATGTTATAGAACATTATTAACAATGGTCCTTCTCGTTGTCTTCGGGTCAATTTTATGTTTATAGCCGATAAGAAGTAAAGCATGCAATTCTCATAGCCAACATAATTTAAAGCATATAGTTATCACCCTTTGGTGATTCTTACCCACGGTCGTATAGCCATTCCTGTATATTTATGATACTTACTCAGCCTGTACAAGATTTTGTTAGAACAATATCATAATTCAATATAATTGTCACCGTTCAGGTGATTCTTACCAACAGCCGACATCCTTTCCTATAATTGAGTAATAACTTACTCTGCCTGCATAAGACATCATTAGCACTAGACCTATCTATATGAAGGTTACTGGTGACATGCCATCTTGGACTGTTTTTTAGGCATACGGTGCCCCTTACAGTGCGGGTAGCTAGCCCCACTGAAGGTCCCGTATACTAATGCCAATACGTCGGCACCAATCCTTGTTCCCCCTAGGATGAACTGGGTCCGTGGACTCGGATTACCCTTCAAGGAACTACTTTGTCGACAAGTTGTCCATGACCATGCAAATATATGCAACTTATCTATAAAGAAACATATAATGCATGATAAGGAAAACTAATTACTTCAGCCACCATTCTCATTCGTATTGCCATCTTTCTCATTCCAGGGTCTTGGCGTAATCAACATTCTACATCGGCGACGGGATAATAGAATATTGTTACCCAATCCCTTTCTCACATCTTTGATACCATACATCTTTCCAACCAGTACTCAATGTACTTACTGCCCAATTCTTGGGACTTAACATCTGAGTTACCATCTATCCATCGAGCTAAAGCTCGATATACTCACTTTCTAAGTATTTGGGGCTTTGCCTTCACCTGTCATGTGATTCATTGCCAAGCACGCAAGTATACAATTCATTGAAATGATTTAAAGTACACCATTCATAAAATGATTAGCAACAGCTTTCGGTTCATGTGATTAATTATCTTTGATTATCTTTCCGACTTTCATGCAAGGTGTTATTCAACAACTCAACGAGTAAACACATCATACTATCCTTTATTTTAAGCGTGAAGCTAAAGGATCTTCGAAGGGTTCAACACTACTCACTTTCATAGGACGATTCCCGCCTCGATCGTCTAGCCTTCCAAGCGATCCTTTGCATAATCCCAAGTACAACAAGGCTTCATCGAATCAACCATCCATCATAAGGCATCTTGCGGGTCGGGACACTACACCCCATCCCCTCAATACGTGCTGTCACGCTCCGCTCCCGTAGGAGCGATCGTCCTCGCTAAGGCGTGATGCCACACGAGCCTAGGTTGCGCTCGTGTACGGCGGGTTCCATAACGGTAGATTTTAGCGGCTGCGACGGAGTCGTCACACAGAGGTCCCAAGCAGAGATTGAATAATAGCAGCGAAATTTGAAGCAAAACACAAGTCATTACAAAACACTCTTTTATTGATATTGAAACAAAGGTTACAATGGGACGCAAGGCCAAGATTACAAGTCTCTCAAGCTCACTCAAGCTCACTCATCTCACATTACAAGTCACTCAGCTCTCTCTCATCTCTCAATACATGTCTTGAACCAGCAGATGCTTCGGAAGGCGACGTCCATACATTATGTCCTGTATAAATCTTGACTCCATGTGGCCGCACGCTTCGAATCGCCAAGAAACTCCATGCCTCGACAAATCC
Source organism: Iris pallida (assembly GCA_029216955.1). Lineage (NCBI taxonomy): Eukaryota > Viridiplantae > Streptophyta > Magnoliopsida > Asparagales > Iridaceae > Iris > Iris pallida. The sequence goes on from JANAVB010014797.1 coordinate 11,477,785, forward strand.
AAGCGAGCTCCGTGCCACGAGCTTCTACCTGTGCCTGCATATGTAAACTATGTGGGTGTCAGTACTCAACTGTACTGGTGGAATGAGCTCCTCGCCCACCCATACAAAACCAACACGTTTGATTTACTTTGTGTAATATAGTCCCTTCTTATCAATTGCCTTTCTAGTCTTGCCTTAGGATTATTTTAGGACAGACGCCTTGGCCTATTTTGTGTCTTAAGACCATTTCGTGCTTACAACGCAACATCAACTCAACAACGTTAACCTTCAAGTCGTGCTTGCCTTACGGCTTAAAATCAGAGACGCAACTACGCGATAAGACTCCATTCTCGTATGACCGTACTATAAGTCCTTGTTGAGGTCGTGCCTCGCAACTCAAATGAGACTCAATCATATCGCCGCCTCACGGCCCTTTGCTACTAAATCATCAACTGACCCATCCAACTTGTGAACTAAGTGTCACTCGACCAACTTTGCCTTACGGTATTTTCTGACTTAAACTCAAGACAACTCAAACCAACTTATACAACTTATATGCCGACAACTCAAGACTCGATGCCACATCTCGTGCCGAAGTACGGTATCTTCGTTGTAGCTAAATCTTAGGCCTAACATTTTGTGTTCCAACTGTACACACACATTCAACTCGATTCCTTGATATACTGTACTCAATACTCGACTCTTTCCAAAGGCATACACGCGAATCGCCGCCCATGCCGACTCATCTATATAATTTGGTCACAGGCTCCCAGAGCCATTGTGGACTCACTTTTAGCTAAGTATAGGATGGACCGGTCAAAGCGGGTAGCTAGCCCCAATGAGCGTCCACCGAATACTTTGCCCCAGGCTCAACTATCCTGCTCACATTCACCCTTCAGTTTCCTCCTAGGCCGGAATGGTCCTGCTGTGGCCCCAGGTTATCGTCCGAGGAAACAAATTTACCTTGTCGACAAGTTATCCATGACCATGCAAGACTCGACTCAAACTGACGTCTCACACAGTCAATCTACTTCTAGTGTTACCATCTCTTTCAGGGCTAAGTTTAACACTTCTCACATATAAGACCTTGCCTCGACGACCCAGTCGCGAGCATTCTTCTTTCTTGCCTCAATGACCCAGTCACGAGCATTCTTCTTTCTTGCCTCGACGACCCAGTTGCGAGCATTCTTCTTTCTTACCCTATCATTTCACTATACTCAAGAACAACTATTTGAAGCACTTTCCAAACTCACAAATCAACCGTGGCCCGTGCTTTAAATACTAAGTCCGTGCCATCGTGCCTTAAACCAACTCGAAACTCTATGTGACACCACTGCCCAAGTCATACTCTATACGATGGGCCTTACAATCGTGAGACTATGTGGTTATACCTGTTTGCCATTAAAATCTTTTGATTGCAAATTTCAATTACAAACAAAACAGTATTACAATGTAGGACTTAGACGTAGTCCTAGGAGTACACTTTTGTTTATATGGGTCCTTGTGCCGATGGAGCGAGTAGTAATGCGTTGACTCCGTTGATGATCTGACGATGGTTCTCGGTTCTCTGAAGGTCTGAGTTGCTCTGGGTACCGGAGCTTGCGGAGAGGAAGAAGACGTTGAGTGTCTGTATCTGCCTCTCTGTGTGTGCTCGTAGGTCTGTCTCTGTATATGTAGGTCGGTGTGTGTGTAAGAAAGAAATGATCCCTCTAGTCGTGGCATTTCTATAGCACTCTCTTCTTCACTTCTTCATATTAGTGTTTAATCCACTATATGAGATCCTGCTGTGGCATAGGCATTTTGTGCTGCTTGCTTGCTTTTCGATTATTCAATGAGGTCTCTAGGCAGTCTGCAGATAGAAAGGAAAGTCCGAGTCCGAACTCGTGATTTTACACAGCAGCTTTTAGACGGAAAGGCATTCTATAGTTTTACAGGCTGGCTGCTCATGCGCGTATATGTAGGATGTGCCTGTACGTGGGGACGTCACGTGGTGATTGCTGATGGAGGCGCATGGGCGATGCGCTCTGATTGAGGAGTTGAACCCTTCCTGTTGCCTTTGTAGGCTACGGCCGAGCTGACACGTAGCAATGGAGAGGGTCTTTCAGTTGCTGAGATCTTGGGTGATTAGCACCCCTTCATAGGTTGAACCAAGTCGAAGGACACGTGTCGTAGGTCCATGGCTCGAAGATCTCGGATTTGGTAGAGAGTGATCAGATAGGTTGCACCTGGGATTGGGCGCATGAGGAGACTTTGGCTTGTAACCTTTAGGAGTTACGAACCAGTCTGGGCGCACAGCTTTTGAGGCGCATGCGAGGCTTCAGTAGTGACTTGACTTCTGCCTTTAGGGATTAGAGAAAAGTCCGAGGCACACGGCTTTTGAGGCGCATGCAGAGATTTGGGCGCATGGCTGCGGAGGCGCATGCGAGATGGTTGGACGACCACGTGGCTTGTAACCGCCGGAGGAAAGAATGATGATGCTGACGTCGGCGATGCTTCGTCTTCTAAAAAAGTTGTCAACTGTTCAGTCCTCGGGAGACGTGCTGCCAACTCTGTCAGACTTCAGCATTTAATGTTCTTGACAGGTGATGGGCCTTTGAGTGGGCGCATCGATCTGCGTTCCACTAGGCGCATGGGGACGCATGGGGGCGCATCCTCATAAGGCGCTTGGTGCTGATGGGCGCATCTGTATGATGCGCGGTCTGACCGGCGCATCCGCTTTGCATGACACGTCTTTATTGGTCCGACTGTTACGTTCTTCGAGTGCTTTAAATAGCTGTTTTTGACTTGGCTAAATTCGAAGCGTCAGGTTCATCACCATTTAATAAAAATTCATTGTACGGGATTCGGAGAGCCAGCCACTTGGCGCATGGGTTTGATTTGTCCGGCCTATAAATAGTGGCATGGAGAGAGTTTGCTTCTCGTTCTCCCACGTCCTCCCGAAATGAACTTGTTTGCTCGAGCACATTCTGTTGACGAGATGCTCTCGAGGGTGAAGATGCGACGCATTGTCTTCATTGATGCACTTGAAGGTGACTGTTACATCCAAAAGTCGGAGTCGAGGGCTTCTGAGGCAGGTGAAAGGTACCTGTTGCATCCAAAGATCGGGATGCTCGAGCCTCGTCTCCGTTATGCTGGAAGAGCCGCAGATCGGAATTGCGGTGCTTCGATCATCTTCCTTGGGCTTTGGGAGAGCTCCTCCTCCCGCTAGAGTGGGTGTTTCCCATTCTGGTTGGGTTGAAAGCTGCTCCTTTAGCCACGGGTCGATTGCGGTGCTCTCCTCTTCCTTGGTTTGTGTCACGACCCGCACCCGCTTTTCGGATACGAGACGTGTCCAAGCCAGCCTACGCCGCAGAGTTGGCGGTAGAACGCTGTCAAGCCCGCAAGAAGTAAATGCTCATAATATCACAATTGCTGCTCATTCACATTTCTAAATTTATTACAACTTTTACAACATTTAAAATTAAAGAAAATACAAGGTTTTACAACTAATGAAATTGTCACGCCCCAGAACCAGAATACTGGAGAGCGGGGGAATGACTCAGCCAGCTACGTATTACGGGCGGATGAATACCGTATAATACGATCAATGCTGTCTAACCAGACGAGGGGGTGCATACTAAATAAAAGTCTTACTATGGTCATTACACATCTATTGTCTCAATCATTCAAACAAGAAACAGAAATAGAGAACATGTAAGATAAAGCAGTAAGGCGTCCCAAATGCTCTGTCAAAATGTTCTTGATATCTGGCTTTACAAAACATAGCCAGATTGATGTAGCAAAAGTATACACAATTGTTATCAGCTGCAGTCTGACTTTAATTACAATTATGCAAAAGTAAGTGCAAGACAATCCGACTAACATGTCGGTGCCAAACGGCTAAGTATAAAGTAAGTGACAAAACGAGCGGTGAAGTAAGGAACCCACTCGAGTCCTCCTGCGATCATCCCTCTAGTGTTGACCATCTTGGAGGTAGAAGTAAGCTGGATCCTCGGGGACCGGCTCTAAATCTGGCCATGTAAAACCAGAGAGGTTAGACCTCTAATAGCAAGTACCACAAGGAAGCACGACATGAGAACTAAAACCAGTAATGAGAAATATGATAAATAGATCTCTGCTTGCCACTAGGATTCTCATAATATCACGACACTTCGAACCAACCTCCCAACCAAACAAGGACAGAAGTTGGCCCGTCATGTCCTGACATTCTGATCATCTCAGTTAGGCAACAGAGTAGGTACAGTACACAAACAAATCAATTTAAACGGCCATTCAACTACTACGGCTTGCTACTGTGTGTTCCAAGTTATCCTGGAATAATGCAATTAGGGATTCCTCAGTTCTTACTATGTGCAAGCAAGGCTACTCTATCCAGTGAATCATGTGCGCCATGCATGAATTAGACGAGTCCTAGCAGGACGCCCGTCATCAATATACAATAAATAATAATATAAGCAGATACTGTTCCCTGCCCGTGTGGCAGGTTTACAGTATCTGTGGGAACCAGCCGGCCCGTCGGGTACTACTTGTCCCAAGGGGACTGCCATGTAAGAACTCAGGAATCCATTCTCTCCATGCAATCATGATTTTATTTAACTTAATAGTCCCTATGTTGAGTGAAATCCCATGCCGTGGATCATGGTCATTTAAATAAGTACTTTCGTACGGGGTACGATATGCACAACTCTACAACGATACCAGTGCGGTTAGGTTGCAGGTCTTACATAGCGTAATGCAACAATCAAATCTAACTACGGTAATCATGCCTTGACCATAAAGTACACATGCTTCTTTGTAGAAAATAAATAAATAAATAAATAAATAAATAGATTGAAGCCTGCATGTGCATGTACGTCAATATTCGAGATCAGCCAGTCGATTACAATAGTTCATAATATGAACGTGTCTCATTCATTCATTTCAATAAGACGACTAGCCAGTCTCTTAGTTCCAACTAGGAACGCATGATCAATTATTAGTCAAAGTCACAATCATTATCAATGGTGACAAGGCATGAAAGTCAACTAATATTCAGTGGGGTCGAGTCTACAACTCTCAGGGTTTATTTCCAGTCAATCGGGGTATCTATACTCAATTCACGACACATGGTACATCCCACGTAACAATCTATATTTAACAGAAATATTAACATATCATGATTTTATCAAGTTTATGCCAAAAGGCGTAAGGATATAAAATGGACGTTAAATATCTAATAAAATATCAATATACAGGGCTATAGAAGATCCAGGGTAAGTAAGGTTAGCGTACGCTCAAGTCAGCCTACGTTCAAGGCAGCGTATGCTCAGGTCATGCTACGCTCAAGTCAAGCAGCGCTATGAACTCCATACGACCCCTAGTCACCCAAGTGAGCGTATGCAAGACATACGCTCCAAAAAGGCAGCGTATGAACTTCGTACGACTCCTCACTATCCAAGTGAGCGTATGCAAGTCACACGCTCCCAAAAGGCAGCGTATGAACTCCATACGACTCCTGACCATTCAAGTCAGCGTATGCAAGTCATACGCTCCCAAAAGGCAGCGTATGAACTCCATACGACTCCTGACCATTCAAGTCAGCGTATGCAAGTCATACGCTCCCAAAAGGCAGCGTATGAACTCCATACGACTCCTGACCATTCAAGTCAGCGTATGTAAGTCATACGCTCCCAAAAGGCAGCGTATGAACTCCATACGACATACGCTTCCAAAAGGCAGCGTATGCAAGACACACGCTTCCTAAAAAGGTAGCGTATGGACTCCATACTGCGCTGCGCTAAAGAGCGCGCACAGCTCAGTGACGCAAGCTAAAAAGCTAGCGTACACTACTCACTGTCTTCTCCAAACAGCAAGAACTCCATGGTTGCACCCCAAAGCTTCAAAAGTCCATAACTTGGTCAAAATAAGTCCAAATCCAACTTTTCAAAGGTCAAAATTGGGTAGAATAAAACTCTCTACAATATGGAACCATCAAAATTTGCAAACAAAGAAGTTTGATAGATCAAGACCACCAAAATCCGAAAATACAAATTTCTAGATCTACAAAAATTAAGACTTCGAAATGAGAAATGCCAAGTTCTAAACTCTCTTAGGATCACGAGAGGAAGGCAAATGAACTATAAAAACATGGGTTCTCATGGAAAGCAAGTTGTACTTGCCTACAGTTTGGTAGGTGGAGAGAGTAATGAAGAAGAAGAAGAGGAGTAATGGTGAGAATGTGAGTTTATGAGGAGAGAGAAAGAGATGTAAGCTTTAAATAGAAAAGGGGTGGTAGGTGGGAGTTGGGCCGGGTCCAATGGGTCGGGTTGTAGGGGATCCAACCAAGGCTAACCCGAACCCAAAGCCTAACTAAAGCAGAGAATAAAAGCAGAAAATAAAGTACAAAAATAAAATTGCAGAAATATAATTGCAGGAAATAAATTAACATGAAAATTTAAAGAGCAGATTAATTGATTAACATGAAATTTAAAGGAATTTAAATACAGGATAATACATGATAAATATTAAATAAATGCATGATAAATACTAAATAAATACATTCGAGTAGTACATGTATAAAAATACGCATTCTGGGAACGGGGAGTGACATCTCTACCCTCCTAGAAAAATTCTGTCCTCGGAATTTCAAACCCTAAGCAGGATAGAAATATCGGGGCTAAGCTAATCTAAGTACAAGCAATTCAATCAAGCAATCATTTTACAATGTCCATAGCAAGTAACATATCTATACTTAACAATCTACGGTATCAAGCAATTCTACCCATAAGGTGATAAGCATGAGGAATCAAGACAATCAAGGTACACAGAAAAAAATATACCTTGTGAGTCAAACAGATGTGGATACCGTGATCGGATATCATCCTCACGTTCCCACGTTGACTCTCCCAAAGAGTGATGACCCCAAGCAACCCGGACAAGGTTAATTGTTCGGTTCTTGAGTATCTTCTCCTTTCGGTCCAAGATAGACACAGGTTGCTCCTCGTAAGACAGGTTGGTACCAACAACCAGTTCTGAATGATCGAGGATATGGCTGGGGTCCGATATATACCTTCGTAATTGAGATACATGAAATACGTCATGCACCTCTCGTAACGAAGGTGGAAGGGACAAACGATAAGCAACATCGCCTACCCTATCAAGAATAGCAAATGGGCCTACGTATCGCGGACTCAACTTCCCGCGAACGCCAAATCTAATGACCCCACGGGTAGGTGAGATCCGCAAGAACACGTGGTCCCCAACATAAAACTCTAGCGGCCTACGATGCTGGTCCGCCCAATGACGATGCCGATCCTGCGCAACACGAAGTCGCTCTCTAATTCCCTTAATCACTTCAATCGTCTGGATAATCATTTCTGGGCCTAGCATCTTTCTTTCTCCGATATCATCCCATGCTAGTGGCGATCTACACTTCTTACCATATAGTGCCTCAAATGGCGCCATCTGGATACTGGCATGATAACTGTTGTTGTATGAGAACTCAATTAAGTGCAGGTAGCTTTCCCAAGATCCTCCAAAACCCAGAGTGCAAGCTCGCAACATATCTTCCAAAGTCTGAATTGTCCTTTCTGATTGCCCGTCCGTCTGTGGGTGGTAAGCCGTGCTAAATCTTAACTTGGTACCCAGACTATGATGCAAGCTCTTCCAGAAATGTGATGTAAAGCGGGTATCTCGGTGTGACACAATACTGACAGGGACTCCATGCTGCCTGACTATCTGTTGCATATACAACTTTGCCAACTTTTTTGTAGATTGCCCTACTCTGAAAGGAAAAAAATGTGCTACCTTTGTAAGCTGATCTACTATCACCCAAATAGCATCTTTACCACTTGGTGATCTCGGTAAACCGGTCACAAAGTCCATTATAATATGCTCCCACTTCCATTCCGGGATAGGAAGCGGTTGCAATAATCCAGCTGGCCTCTGCTGTTCTGCCTTCACTTGCTGACATACCAAGCAACGGGAAACAAACCTAGCTATCTCCCTCTTCATCCCGTTCCACCAGAAGTGCTGCTTGATATCTTGGTACATCTTGGTCCCTCTAGGATGTATAGAATACTGAGAACTGTGAGCTTCTGCCATAACCTTATGTCTGATATCTTTACTAGACACACATAGACGTGATCCAAACCTAAGTGTACCATCTTCGTGGATTTGCATCTCCTTCCTGAGCCCTGACTCACATTCTGTCCTAAGCTTCTGAATCCTTGGGTCTTGTGCCTGAGCTGCCTTGATCCTATCTACCAAGTCAGATTGGACTTGTAGACTTGCCAGAACTCCTATATCGCTAGGAAGTATAACTTCTATGCCCATCTCCTGAAGGTCGTCTAAGATATGCCTCTGTGTTGTCAACATAAATGTGTCGCCCCTTCTGCTGAGAGCGTCTGCTACCATATTAGCCTTGCCTGGATGATACTGAAGCTCCACGTCATAATCCTTGATCAACTCCAACCATCTTCTCTGCCTCATGTTCAGCTCCTTCTGAGTAAAGATGTACTTCAGACTTTTGTGGTCTGTGTACATGTCTACTCGGTCACCATATAAGTAATGCCTCCATAGCTTCAAAGCAAATACTACTGCCGCCAACTCCAAATCATGAGTTGGGTAATTCTTCTCGTGGTCTCGAAGCTGCCTAGATGCATATGCTATCACCTTCCCGTGCTGCATGAGGACACATCCAAGTCCTTTACCTGACGCATCACAATATACTGTAAAACTTCCGGGTCCAACTGGCAATGTAAGAATGGGTGCTGATATCAACCTTTGCTTCAAATTCTCAAATGATGCCTGACATTCTGTCGACCAGACAAATGGCACATCCTTCTGTGTCAAGCGGGTCATGGGCGCTGAAAGTCTTGCAAAATCTGACACAAACCTTCTATAATATCCTGCCAATCCCAAGAAACTCCGTACATCAGCTGCGGTCTTGGGTACTGGCCAGCTCTCTACTGCTTCTACCTTCTTGGGATCCACTGCTACTCCAGCTCCTGATACGATATGACCCAAAAATGAAATGTGATCCGTCCAGAACTCACACTTGCTGAGCTTGGCATACAACTAGTTCTCTCTCAGAACCTGCAACACTTTTCTGAGGTGGTCTTCATGCTCCTCTTCACTAGCAGAGTACACAAGAATGTCGTCGAGAAATACTACGACAAACTGATCTAAATACGGCATAAAGATGCGGTTCATCAAATCCATGAATATTGCTGGAGCATTGGTCAAACCAAACGGCATTACCAAGAATTTATAATGTCCATACTTCGACCTGAATGCTGTCTTGGGAATATCTTCCTTTCGAACCCTCACTTGATGGTACCCTGAACGAAGATCTATCTTGGAGAAAACTCTGGCCCTGCTCAACTGATCAAATAAGTCGTCGATCCTTGGTAGTGGGTACTTGTTCTTTACTGTTGCCGCGTTAAGCTTCCTGTAGTCGATACACAATCTGGACGATCCATCCTTTTTCTCCACAAGTACCACGGGTGCTGTCCATGGCGATACGCTAGCTTGGATGAACTTCTTCTCCTTCAGTTCCTCTATATGTTGATACACCTTGGCCTGCTCCGAATCCGCCATTCTGTATACCCGATCTGATATCGGTTTAGTTCCAGGTGCCAATTCTATGCTGAACTCAATATCTCTAACCGGTGGTAGACCTGGAAGTTCTTCGGAAAACACGTCTAGAAATTCTTCAACTACCTTCGGAACTTGAACTTCTTCCATTGCCGTTATTACTCCCTGTTCTTGCCGATTTGCCTCTGATCTGACTAAGGTGAATTTCTTCATGCCTGGAATATCAAAAGATACACTCCCACTACGACAATCTATTGTCACATGACTGTCTTTCAGCCAGTCCATGCCTAAGATAACGTCGAAATTTCCAACAGGAAATTCTATCAACTGGGCGGGTAAAGAATGCCCGCAAACTACAATACTACACGCTAGAATAACTCTACTAACTCCTACGAGCCCATTGTCGGTGAGTATATTCAACCTCCCTGGCAATACCTCGAACTCTATTCCTAGCCGTGTCGCAAATTGTGCTGATATAAATGAGTGGGATGCTCCCGAATCAAACAATGCTACTGCGGGATATGAGGCGACGAGAATGTTACCTGCCACAACATCTCCCGATGCCAGTGCCTCTTCCAAGGACAGAGTGAATGCCTGCCCTCGACCTCCTTGCTGGTTCCCATATTACGGCCTGGCCTGGTGCTGCTGCTGGCCCCTGCCTTGATGATGTTGGGGTGGTCTATGCTGGTGTTGCTGCATCGGAGGTCCCTGCTGCCGAAACATCTGAGCCTGCGGCATTAACGGGCGCTGTGCCAATGGTCTCACTGCTATCGCTGGTCCTCGATACTGCCCTGCCCCTGGTGCTGGCAGAGCAGGAAACTGCTGCACTGGTCCTCCTGACCTCGAATTCATGGGACATGTGGTAACCCGATGATCTGGATTTCCACATATCAAACACTGCCCGTTCAATGTCCGACACACATCTCTAGTGTGCCCCATCTTTCCACAATAAGTGCAGCCCGCAGGGGGTTGCTGGTTCTTCCTTGGTTGTTGCTGCTGCTGCCTGGATGGTGGTGCTGGCCCCCGTATCACCACATCGTGGATACGAATGTCAGGGGATGGTGCTGTTGTTCGGGGCGCTGCTCCCCCTCCTCCTTCAATCTGACTGTGGGATCTCTTCTGACCTCCAGTCCTTGCCGTAAGCCTCTGAATGGTGATTTCATGCCTGCGGGTTGCCGTTAATACTTCATCAAAAGTCTAGTAGTTGTGTCCCTCTATCAATTGCAAGAGCTCAAGATGAAATCCTTGCTGGAACCTCATCGCCCTCTGGCGCTCCGTTGCTACCATCTCTGGGGCAAACCTACTCAATCTGCAGAACTCCGCTGCATAAGCATCTACAGTCTTACCAGCCTGTCTGAGGTTGATAAACTTCTGTTGTAGCTCAAACTGCGCCACAACTCCATAATACTTCGTCTTGAACCTTGCAGTAAAATCGTCCCATACAACAGGACGTCTGATGCCTACTTCCTCTGCTTCCCACCAATCACGTGCGAGATCCTGAAGTAACAACTTTACTAGATCCACACGTTCTTCTGCCGGCACCTTAGCGGCTGTCAGAATAGCCTCGATATCCTTAAGCCATGCATCTGCTGAGATGGCATCCTCCGTGCCCTCGAAACGACGGGGGTTGTACTTACAAAACCGGGCTGACGCTCCTGAATCTGTCCTTGCCCCTCTTTCCAATGCCGTCTATAATCCTTGGTTGAGTAGTACATTCTGCTCTTGTAACTGAGCATGCATACGCTGCTGGGCTAACATCTGGTGTTGCTGAGTAGCCATCATCCCTCTCATGATCTCCAGAAGGGCTGGTGTGTCCAATTCCACAGGGGTAGGTGGAACTATTGGTGGTGTTGGAACCTCCGGATACTGCGGTCCAACCGGTGGTTCTACTATCACCTCTTCTTGAATAGTCTCACGAAGTGGTTCTGACCCTTATTACTGACCAACCTGGTCAGGTTGTCCATGCTGCTGTCCATGTTGTTGCTGTCCAGCTCTGACAGATACGGACGAGGTGCCCCTAAGAAAAAGGACAAGAGAACAATCAAATGACCGGACAGGGAAGATCAATGAAGTCAAAGGATACTGGAATGTCAAGCTGGTATTGAGAACAATGAATCGCGAGATCAAGGGAAAACATGTGTGGTTGAGACATCCTATAAATCAAAACACCCCACAAGTCTGAAATCAGACCTGCATGGGCCACCACTAAAACCTTGTCACGCCCCAGAACCAGAATACTGGAGAGCGGGGGAATGACTCAGCCAGCTACGTATTACGGGCGGATGAATACCGTATAATACGATCAATACTGTCTAACCAGACGAGGGGGTGCATACTACATAAAAGTCTTACTATGGTCATTACACATCTATTGTCTTAATCATTCAAACAAGAAACATAAATAGAGAACATGTAAGATAAAGCAGTAAGGCGTCCCAAATGCTCTGTCAAAATGTTCTTGATATCTGGCTTTACAAAACATAGCCAGATTGATGTAGCAAAAGGATACACAATTGTTATCAGCTGCAGTCTGACTTTAATTACAATTATGTAAAAGTAAGTGCAAGACAATCCGACTAACATGTCGGTGCCAAACGGCTAAGTATAAAGTAAGTGACAAAACGAGCGGTGAAGTAAGGAACCCATTCGAGTCCTCCTGCGATCATCCCTCTAGTGTTGACCATCTTGGAGGTAGAAGTAAGCTGGATCCTCGGGGACCGGCTCTAAATCTGGCCATGCAAAACCAGAGAGGTTAGACCTCTAATAGCAAGTACCACAAGGAAGCACGACATGAGAACTAAAACCAGTAATGAGAAATATGATAAATAGATCTCTGCTTGCCACTAGGATTCTCATAACATCACGACACTTCGAACCAACCTCCCAACCAAACAAGGACAGAAGTTGGCCCGTCATGTCCTGACATTCTGATCATCTCAGTTAGGCAACAGAGTAGGTACAGTACACAAACAAATCAATTTAAACGGCCATTCAACTACTATGGCTTGCTACCGTGTGTTCCAAGTTATCCTGGAATAATGCAATTAGGGATTCCTCAGTTCTTACTATGTGCAAGCAAGGCTAGTCTATCCAGTGAATTATGTGCGCCATGCATGAATTAGACGAGTCCTAGCAGGATGCCCGTCATTAATATACAATAAATAATAATATAAGCAGATACTGTTCCCTGCCCGTGTGGCAGGTTTACAGTATCTGTGGGAACCAGCCGGCCCGTCGGGTACTACTTGTCCTAAGGGGACTGCCATGTAAGAACTCAGGAATCCATTCTCTCCATGCAATCATGATTTTATTTAACTTAATAGTCCCTATGTTGAGTGAAATCCCATGTCGTGGATCATGGTCATTCAAATGAGTACTTTCGTACGGGGTACGATATGCACAACTCTACAACGATACCAGTGCGGTTAGGTTGCAGATCTTACATAGCGTAATGCAACAATCAAATCTGACCACGGTAATCATGCCTTGACCATAAAGTACACATGCTTCTTTGTAGGAAATAAATAAGTAAATAAATAAATAAATAGATTGAAGCCTGCATGTGCATGTACGTCAATATTCGGGATCAGCCAGTCGATTACAATAGTTCATAATATGAACGTGTCTCATTCATTCATTTCAATAAGACGACTAGCCAGTCTCTTAGTTCCAACTAGGAACGCATGATCAATTATTAGTCAAAGTCACAATCATTATCAATGGTGACAAGGCATGAAAGTCAACTAATATTCAGTGGGGTCGAGTCTACAACTCTCAGGGTTTATTTCCAGTCAATCGGGGTATCTATACTCAATTCACGACACATGGTACATCCCACGTAACAATCTATATTTAACAGAAATATTAACATATCATGATTTTATCAAGTTTATGCCAAAAGGCGTAAGGATATAAAATGGACGTTAAATATCTAATAAAATATCAATATACAGGGCTATAGAAGATCCAGGGTAAGTAAGGTCAGCGTACGCTCAAGTCAGCCTACGCTCAAGGCAGCGTACGCTCAGGTCATGCTACGCTCAAGTCAAGCAGCGCTATGAACTCCATACGACCCCTAGTCACCCAAGTGAGCGTATGCAAGACATACGCTCCAAAAAGGCAGCGTATGAACTTCGTACGACTCCTCACTATCCAAGTGAGCGTATGCAAGTCACACGCTCCCAAAAGGCAGCGTATGAACTCCATACGACTCCTGACCATTCAAGTCAGCGTATGCAAGTCATACGCTCCCAAAAGGCAGCGTATGAACTCCATACGACTCCTGACCATTCAAGTCAGCGTATGCAAGTCATACGCTCCCAAAAGGCAGCGTATGAACTCCATACGACATACGCTTCCAAAAGGCAGCGTATGCAAGACACACGCTTCCTAAAAAGGTAGCGTATGGACTCTATACTGCGCTGCGCTAAAGAGCGCGCACAGCTCAGTGACGCAAGCTAAAAAGCTAGCGTACACTGCTCACTGTCTTCTCAAACAGCAAGAACTCCATGGTTGCACCCCAAAGCTTCAAAAGTCCATAACTTGGTCAAAACAAGTCCAAATCCAACTTTTCAAAGGTCAAAATTGGGTAGAATAAAACTCTCTACAATATGGAACCATCAAAATTTACAAACAAAGAAGTTTGATAGATCAAGACCACCAAAATCCGAAAATACAAATTTCTAGATCTACAAAAATTAAGACTTCGAAATGAGAAATGCCAAGTTCTAAACTCTCTTAGGATCACGAGAGGAAGGCAAATGAACTATAAAAACATGGGTTCTCATGGAAAGCAAGTTGTTCTTGCCTACGGTTTGGTAGGTGGAGAGAGTAATGAAGAAGAAGAAGAGGAGTAATGGTGAGAATGTAAGTTTATGAGGAGAGAGAAAGAGATGTAAGCTTTAAATAGAAAAGGGGTGGTAGGTGGAAGTTGGGCCGGGTCCAATGGGTCGGGTTGTAGGGGATCCAACCAAGGCTAACCCGAACCCAAAGCCTAACTAAAGCAGAGAATAAAAGCAGGAAATAAAGTGCAAAAATAAAATTACAGAAATATAATTGCAGGAAATAAATTAACATGAAAATTTAAAGAGCAGATTAATTGATTAACATGAAATTTAATACAGGATAATACATGATAAATATTAAATAAATGCATGATAAATACTAAATAAATACATTCGAGTAGTACATGTATAAAAATACGTATTCTGGGAACGGGGAGTGACAGAAATTGATACATTTGCTTTCTATTTCTAGGTTGTCTTCAGTATACCCAAGTCTTCCCAGTGCTAAGAGTGATCGCTGCTAAACCTAAAAAATGTTGATTTTCAGTCAGGAATGAAACAAGTACACAAACCGACGGCAATGCAAAACACAATAGAATTAACAAGACATGAAAATAGCATATGAGAAATAAAAACTGGAAGATAACTGATGACATAGCACGATAGAGAAGTAAACAAGAAAAAAACTAATAAAAGACATCTATCTAGGTGGTGTGAAATATCTGTTTCGACATGTGAACGACTAGGGGGTAAATAAGGCACACTGCACGTGTCATGTGCAGCTGCTAGCATTCACTAAAGACACGGGGGATAGTTCTGGGTAGTCCACATGTCTACTAAGATATTTCCCCTCCCGACTACTCCGTATGACGAGCGTGTCAACAAGCAGCAAGATATATGTATAGACATGACATGAAAAGACTACTATGAATCGAAAAGCAATCAAAAAGTGCACTTGCCTGAGGTCCTTCGCTGGAGAAACCAATCATACAATACCACTCAATGAGCCCCAATCAGTCAACACATGCAGAAGTCTCCAGATGCTAAAATAAATAGTACCAACATTCTCAGAATAGTCAAATTAGCTAGGATTACCTGTCCTTAAGTCCAATTCTGAACACAGGGGCAAAACGATAATTTCGGGCAAAAATGATGTCCGCCGTTGGACCCACTTTGCACCGAAAAGCGTGCCAGAGTCAACGGTCTCTAAAGTCATCAAACTATATGTCTACGGATCTAGTTTTTTGATACGAACCCGACCGTATGTCCAGAGTTAGATTCCGGCGGGCCGTGCACAAAATCGCCCGTTGAGTGGGACCATAGGGCCCGCAAAACGACGTACGATTCAACTGTCTCAGAATTGGACCAAACTTGGCATGCAGGACCAGAAAAATGATACGGTCTTGTTGGCACAAGTTTTGTTTCGATTTGACAAGCGTGCACAAAGTAAGTGAGAAATTTGCAAAGTGCACGATACGGGGAATTTCGACGGATACGCATCAAATTCGTCGCGCACACGCAACCAATTCGAATTCCGTCAAAGCCCACACGACCATGAAGCCGTTACACAGCTTTCTATGCCTTCGATTCGCAACCACGTCGCCCGGTTTGGCGGGACGCACGTCGTGTGGAACAATTTTCAAGTTTTTTCCAAAACAGTTTTTCGGTGAACTTTACGATCCAATTACTCATTAAATTGTGAACGAAAAATTAATCTATCTGAAGGGTCTTGTTGTCCTACATGCCGTCTAAATAATTGTTCAATTAGAATTTCTAAAATGACACTAGATCGATCGTAATCGATCTTCAAATATGGGCAGTTGGACTGTAATTGTCCTGTTTCTGGACAAGTTTTTCCATCGACTTCACGTCGATTTCCTGGGTCGATCGTGCGTCTACGATGAATTCTCTTTGATAGGTTTCGAAGAGGGTTATTTCGGCTCTTCGGACTAGTTTACAAAACACAAAATAATGAAGTATAGTGGAAGAACTTTACCCATGAAGTTGGGTGCTCTGCTGCCACTGTTGTGTGCTTTGTTCCAGTTTTTTGCGCGCGCACGACCGTCCGGCGTCCTCCGGCAACGCATGCGGTGGCGCGCGATTGCGGGTGGCCGTCCAGGACGTAGAGGGGGTGGCGCCGTTGTCCGGGGTCGGGGAGAGTTAGGGTTTAGAGTTTATTGCTTTAGCGTATGAAGCTCTTTCTTTCTCGGCTCTCTTATATCCCGAGTTCTGAATGGAAGGGTCGGGTTTGCTTAATGTTGCTATTTAGGAAATCCCTTGTGGGGAAGGCTCGGCTGTATTCTCGACTCGGGGTTGGCTTGGGCCCATGGGAAGCTGGGATGGGATCGGTTGGCCTGGGCTGGGCCCGGGACAGCTACTGTTTCTCTTTTTCTTTTTCTTTTTTTCTATTTCTTTTTCTTATTACTATTTCTTATATATATTACTTATTAATATATAATATCCTCATATATATAATATCTATATATATTTACACACAAATATTTACCTTTATATTTATCTATATATACCCACACATATAATATTATATATACACAGACAAATACATGTATATTCATTTATACAAACATATATAGATATATAATTTATTTATCTATACATACACCGATATTTCTATATACATTTATATATACAAATACTCATATATTTGTATACGTTTATATATAGATACACACATAATTATATATACATTTACATATATACATACCAATATACACCTACGTATATATATATATATATATATATATATATATATATATATATATATATATATATATATATATATATATTCATATAAATACACACATATACTTATACGTATTTATATACATATATATATAATATTTGTTAGTCAATAAACTAATATAAAATAATAATATTAAATAACACTCCCAATAAAATAATGATAATAATAATATCAAAATTTAATAAATCAATAATGGTATTTATAATATTTAATTAAGAATACTTAGAAAATATTCATCAGATAATTAAAACGGAATTCGACACCATCATACCAAGGTACATCAACACGAATGTCATAGGACGTCCCGCATGACTACGTGGGCTTGGGCTCGGTTCGAGTCCAGTCCAGACTGATTTGGTACAACCGGATCTCCTAATATTTAATAACATAAATAATTAACCATTTAACTATTTTTAGGAGTTAGGTCGCAACTTAGCTTGGTTTTCCTAGTTAGAGTACACCTATGGCTGGGTCTTCCCTACCAGGGCTAATACACTGGTCGAAGCACGCTACTGCACTATCCGTGCCATGGTTCCTAGTCACTTTGTACCCCAAATTTAATCATGATTAAAATTATCTACCGTAATAATAAACTAAATAATTATTTATAATAATTGTAAAATCCCTATTTTAATCAAATAAATAAAATAATAAAAATATTCCAAAAAATTTCGGAAAGGGGAGCTACAGTTTGGAGAGCTCTTCCTCCAGCTAGAGGGTTGATTGTCCACCCTCGTTCTGCTCAATAAATGCTTCATTAGTCGAAGCATTTGATGGCACATATGCTGAGACTTTATGATGCGCCTGACTTAAAGGGCGGCACATAACTGAGCTGCTGAAGGGATGCACATGACTGAGCCGCTGAAGGAATGCACATAACTCTGGCTGAGAGCGCATGGCGAGATGCGCCTGTTTGAGAGCGCATGGTGGTTGCTGTGCCTAGCTGTAGACTTAGGGTCTTTTCTTTGTAGAAATTCTCCCTTGTACAGCTCTTTTTTAGACATATAATAGACTTTTATATGAAATAAAAATCTTCTTTTAATGTCTACGCTTTTGCTATTTGCTGTGCCAAGTACTTCATCTGAGCTCCCTGACGCATGTAATGTTTGGCGCATAGGATTTCTGGTCCTGAAATCCATGCTTCTACAAGACCCCTTTCAAAGTTTTCAAAACTTTTTGTCAAGTTTTGGAATACTTTGAATAAGAAGCATGGTGGTCGGGGCGTATGACTGTTCGGGCGCATGGATGCTCCGCGCATCAGTGATGGGGCGCATGCTCCTCTCAGTTAATGCAAATGATAACGCTTCGATAACCAAGAAGATTAATGATGATCTTTTTAGATTTATTTGCAGTTATCTCCTTACATAATCCTAGGCGGCGGCTGAGGTCACACTTCATCGATTCACGCATGCGACTAAGCCTATAAATAGGCATCTGATGGAGAGAGAGAGAGTTCTTCCTCTCTTTGCTTTCTTTTTTAGAGTTCTTCTTTTGAAAAAACCCTAACTTTTTTCTTTTACGAAATGGCTCCCAAGACTTCTCGCGGCGGTGCTGGTCGAGGACGAGGCAAAGGGAAAGAGCCTGTAAAGGCTGTCGCGGATGATGTCCCCCGGCTGCCCGTCGACGTTCGGCCGGCGGTGATTGGTGGGTTTTATCATTCTTTACCATATCTTTCTGTACCATTTTTAGAACTCACATACGCCGACGCGCATGGACCTTGAGTCCTGATGATGTGCTGAAGTTTTTCCGCCGATGCACATGGGTTTAAACCATGATGATGTGCCGAAGCTTCACTGCTGACGTGCATGGGTTTAGACCCTGATGATGCACCGAGGCTCCACTGCTGACGCGCATGGGTTTAGACCTTGATGATGCGCCGAAGCTCCACTGCTGACGCGCATGGGTTTAGACCCTGATGATGCGCCGAAGCTTCTTTTCAGATGCGCCTGAGCCTTGGTTCAGGGTATGCACTTTTGATGAGAACGTGGCTCAGATTCTTTTGTTGTTTCTAACATATCTGAATCTTTGCCTACCAGTGTCGATGACTGTCCCATTCTTGAATGAAGTGCTTCTGGATGCTGCCCTCTGTCAGATGGGAGTGGATTATAATGAGGAGGTGATAAACCCTGCCCAAGCTACCATTATGCTGGATTAGCCTCCCGAAAGAATGACTCAAATCCGGGAACAACAGCATGGGTTTCTCCAAAGATGATGGAGCGTGGCATTTTGAAATCTGTCACTTCTGATAATGTGACTTTCTTGAAGCCTGAGTTCTTGTTTGGGGACCGCCTTACTTCTATTGATGCAAAGGTGTTAAAGGTCAAGGAAGATTGGTTCTTTACAGCAAGGGGGTGCATATGACTGTTAAGCAACTTGAGCGTCAATGGCCTTTGACGGCTTTCTGTCGTCTCGCTTCCAAGAGGAGGATGTCCTGGGAGCTAACCCTATCTCAGGGGGGAGCGGTGGCAGGCACCATCAAGATCGACGCTACCTCCGATCAGAGGGATACTTTGGCCGCAGTGCGGGCTGGGCCTTCTTTCACCTGGCGGACTCTACATCCTGGGAGCATTTACAGTGACGTACCCACCAACACATTTGCTTTTGGCGCTTCGACTTTTGCAAATCATATGCTATTGTTGGAGCGGTCGTACCCGAAAGGTGAATTTCGGGTAGAGGGTTGGTGTCACTATGTTTCCAATGGGACAAGCTGACACTCTGGATTCTGTCGCGGTTTCGAACCGAGCTCCGAGAGATTGGGTTGACTGCCACAATCCGTACTACCCAGGCAGGCGTCGACATCAACAGGAATATGTTTCTTACGCTTCTGGAGATGTTTAACACCCAGACCGGGACATTTTTCACTCCGGTGGGGGAGCTGGGACTCGTACTTCGTGAAATGTACGAAGTGTCAAAGCTCCCTTGGGGATCAGAACCTTACGAGGAATACTTCCCGACCAACGAGGTGTTCCAAGTCCTGGGGGACAAAGCAGAGGAGATGATGGACGTCTTCAAGGAAGTGGCGAGTCATCATTATTATATGAGAAGAGGGATAAGGGTGGGTCACAGCCTCATGTGACCGCTTGGAGAGATTACGTCTTTAAGCAAGACAAGGAGGATCCCTCTCAGTTTACCACCCCGCCAGCGCTTTCCAGTAGCGTGGTGCTCTTCGAAATGAGCAGGTTAGGTGAGAAGAATCCCCGAAAAAACGAGGACCGGCAGTCGGATGTCACGACCCGCTCCCGGATAACCGAGTACGAGTTCGTGTCCAAGCCCAGCCTACGCCGCGGTATCGGCGGTAGAACGGTGTCTAGTACACAAAATAACATCCTCTACAGATACAATAGAACATAAATACAAATCTTACTCAGCAGTGACTCAAACCAAGGAAAACAAGAGTACGATAGATAATGAAATAATAATATCCAAATCAAATGACAAAGAGACTGAAATCCAGAACAATAAAATATCGTCCATCCATGAACAAATCTGATCCATCTAAGAAATAAACTAAGACGTGCATAAAGGTAAATCTAGATCCCTCCAGAGATCAGCCATGGCTCCTGAGTTTTGGTACCAACAACATCAGCACTACCCACTGCTGGTCCATAACATGAAGTGCTAGAGATACTCTCCCTCACCTACAACAACGATCCAATCAGGAAAGGAGCAGAGTACAACCATATTGTAATTAATGTTGTTAGTCCAAAATAAGTTAGAACAAGCGAGAAACAATGATGACAAAGAATATAAAAAAGAACTAGCAAGACAAGAACTAACATGATATGAAGTGGCAAAAGTAAACTGGCAAGATGTAAACTAGCAGGATATGAACTGACAAGATAATGAACTAGATAAAGGAAAAATAGAAACCAATACGTGTGTGAAATACCTTCAAATACGTGAACGGCTGGGCTAATACGGTACATCATACGATGGCTATCATTCAGTAATTGGTACGGCTAACTCATACGTGTGTGTGTATGACTTAGCTATCATTCGGTAACGTAATTGGGTTTGTTCACGTATTTATCGAGTATTTCCCCTCCCGACTCTCTAACAATAAAAAATGGTCAATGATACGCTAAGAAGAATACGATAACTACCGTGTCACAATCGTGTCTCAATGGAATATCAAGCAATGATTCAACGGGATATCAAACGAGAAAACTATGGAGTAAACATTATAATGAACTAAAACATAAATGCAATATTGTACTTGCATGAATCCTTGCACAAACTGTAGTCACAAGCCGAGGGTGAAGGAAAGTCGATCTAGAAGCTGTCAACCTATAACATACATCGCACCACGAACAGTGCACGAAAACCACAAATCAATCCTAATGTTCTAGTTCTAAATAGTGGCTGATTGGGTTACTAATTTAATAATAATTAATTCTGTAATAATTCACTTAAAAACCTAATTTAACCTAATAATAATCTTAATATAATCTAAATATGCAAGTTTGGCCATCAAAAGTCGTGTTTCTCAATTTTGGAAACCATGGCACGCAAATCGAGACGTACCGTTGACTTTTTTGTCAAATGCTATGAACTCTAGATTTTGAAAGTGCACCTTAGTAGATTTCAGTGCCACGAGTGCGCTGGAATTGACCGTGCCTCAAAATCACGCTTTGGTCAAAAGATATCGTCGTTATGGCTAATCGTGACCAAAACGGGGATCAATCGATCAGTTATGAGTTCAACAGAATAAATAAAATAATAAATGAATGAAATAATTTCTGGGTAAAATATATGTCGTAGGGCTCTGTGTTAGCTTTCCGAAACTTCAAACGGTTCGTGATTTCGATTTCTGGTTCTCCCGAAATCTCGAAAACACAGAAACGTGTCAAGTTTCGGACAACCGACACTCTACGAATTTTCCAGAAATTTAGGTTCAGAAATTATAAAAATAAATTACATATTTAGAGAGATTACCTCAATATGAATCCAACAAAAAAAAATGGCACACAAAAAGGAGGTCGGAGTTGCCGGAAAATGCTTCGGGAAGTCGGGGGATCACCGGGATCAAAACCACAAAGTCGGCCAACAATTAATCTAGGGTTTCTCGAAATCCAAAAAGAATATATATACATATAGAGACGCCTGAGGGGTCGGTTTGCGGCTCAGCTCCTTGCCACGTGGCACGAATCTGACGGCCCCGCTCTATTGGATGGACGGCTGGATGGCCAGCCGGCTATACTAAGCCGACTAGGATTCGGCTTAAGCAGCCGACTCAATAATTGCTGCTGAGTCAGCGGGCACACTTGCTGACTGCTGGGCCCACCCGCTTTCAGCGAGTGGCTGACGGGTGGGCCGGCCTAAATGCTGACTGGGTAAATATTTTCTGAAAAACTGTTTTATAATCCAATTAACACCAAATAACTTCAAATAAATTCCTAAAAATTCCAAAAAAATTCTAAAAAATTATAGAAAATATTACTAACCACCTAGAACCTAGATAAAAATAATTTATCTCAAAATAGTCCTAAATGATCTTATAGTAATTATTGGAAGCCTTTAAAAATATATAAACCCTAATAAATAAATACTTAAATATTGCCAAAAATTATGTAAAAATTCTAGAAACTATAAAATAGCATAATGAACCTAGAAAAATATTTGGGGCCAATTTTTGCTCTTAGGCTACCACAATAAATTCTAGAAGTCCTAAAAAATAGGTTTTCCCAATATTTAATAATCAAAATAATTCCAGAAAAATTTCTAAAAATTCCTAGAATATTAAATATAAACTATGCAATTAAAAATAAAAATATCACTAAATTATATTCGGGTGGCGGATGTCACATCAAACGAACGCTCCTATAGCTGTTTCTGGCACCTTACTCATCGGATGTCGTTAAAAGCAGTGTTAGCTGCATATCTGATGATTTGGCTTCGGGATTATGTCTTCTCGGGCGGGTCAGGCTCAGTGGAGAGGGTGACCCGGAACCTAATCCTGCCAGCTGTGAAGTTGATTTTTGGCCGTCGTCTGGCTCTACTTCCCGCAATGGTGTGTAACCTGCTGCGTGGTTTATGAGAATTTACGAGAAATGTGGTTCATGAACGAGGTAGGAATGACAACTTCCCCCGTGCCGAACTGCCGTTTCATTATTTGATGGGGTGGTTAATTTTACACCATCCCAATGTGATGAGTCCGGGCTCGGAAGAAGACCATAGGGCCGGAGATGCATTCCTCCGTCGTTTCCATCAGAGGAGCTGGTTGGATATTGGTGTTCCTGTTTGCAGGAAAGTTTTATCCCACCTTTAGGGGTGGGAGATCACCAAAGTTGGTCCCGTCTTCTTGGGTTTTGAGGCCAGCGAAGACTTAACGGATTCGAGTGAAGATGCCACTACTCTACCTCCATGGGGATTCCGCTGGATGCAAAGTATCC
This sequence comes from Iris pallida, assembly GCA_029216955.1. Taxonomy (NCBI): domain Eukaryota; kingdom Viridiplantae; phylum Streptophyta; class Magnoliopsida; order Asparagales; family Iridaceae; genus Iris; species Iris pallida. The sequence goes on from JANAVB010014797.1 coordinate 11,501,280, forward strand.
GGCCGTCCCATCTGGTGTATCGAAATAGGAACCAGTGCTACCTGGAACTGTATTTGCCGATCCGTTTTGTACGACAATTCGGCTATGCTCAGTTGATGTTGGAGAACCCCAGTATTAACCTGGGGTATACTGGAAGTTTGCTGGACGGTACACAAGCTTGGCATTACTACAATGCCGGATGCACCGGAGCTCGTTTTACGTTGCCTGTCCAGAATCTACGACCGCCAATTCTTTTTTCGGCCGCCAAATTTTACTGTGTTATGAATACCGTGCCCCCCGGATATGATAGGGAGACTAGTCTCATTGCCGGCACCCAGTTAGCGGCGACCGGGAACGTATTGGCGAAGGCTCGATCGTACCGTCCGCCAGAGGTGGGTTATCGAGGTACCCCTGCCGTATCCACGGGGGGTCAGGCAGAGCCCTCAGTCGATCCACCGAAAAGACGTGCTGATACAGAGGCTGGCTCTTCTGCGCCAAAGAGAGAGAAGAAGGCATTGTCACCGACAGTGTCAACAGACTCAGCTCCTACGGAGGTAAGGATGTCCCACATAGTTTGGTTAGGTTCAACATTTCTGGTGACCTATGCTTTCTTTTTGTAGGAGCTGCTAAAAAAGGAGACCCCGTACTCCAAAATCTGGTGCCAGCAGACCAAAGGAGGTGGCGGGCTCATCTGAAGAGCGCATTCCGCCGATTGTGATGTCTCCCGTGGAGGAAAACCCGGACGATGTCGTTGTTGTGGAGATTCCAATATCTCCAAATTATGTCGGGAGGGAAGCTGAGGATGCAGCAGCTTCCGAGATGGTGCAAGCCGCCGTGGAGGCCTTGGACATTAAAGGTCCAACAGATACAGGGCTTCCAGATGAGGAACTGGTGTGGAGTTCGTCGTGATTGAAACAGATGATAGGGTTGATTCCCCTCCTTGTCATGATGAGGGGAGGTCAGCTGCAGCGTTGCCGAGCCCTAACCCAGACTCAGCAGCGGAGGCTGAAGTGGCTGCCGATCGGGATGTAGCGACAGATTCTATCCCCGCGGAGGGATTTGATGATAAAAATGAGACTCGTTCGCCGATCCTGACTCCAAGGGAGCCGAGTCAGAAAACAAGTATTGATCTCGCTGATCTGCCGGAGGGGGAATGTCCCGTACGGCCTGCTGATAGCGTGTTGGGGACGGATGAGGTAGTCCCTGAAGCCGGTGGTCCCTCCGAGCTTGAGAAGGGTAAGGGTTTGCTGGAACCCTCTGTTGCTCCTTCTACTTGGGGTACGATATCGACGCCTCTCTCGGCTCCTTCTGTTCTTTTGGCTCCTCGGGCTAGTAGTCAAGCCCTTGTTGAAGAAGAGTCCGTTGATGCTGAGGTTTCAGCCTCGTAGATTGAAGCCGGTGGGCCTTCTTCCGGTCCGCCGACTAGAGCAGCTCCTCCAACTCCTGCTATGACGCCGCAAGTGCTGGCGGATGCAGATGATTATGTGAAGTTTATTATTGAGGCGGTGTATAAGATGCTGCAGAGGGGCGTATCGGCAGTGATGGATGCCAATGGAAGTTTTACGATGGCAAAAACCCTGGCACTCCCTCACATCAGTCTGATACGTTTCCACCAGGGCCATGATCATATGGCCGAGATTCTGGAGGCCTCGGTGGCCGAGTTGGACTAGCTACTTTTCGAGTTTTAGTGTATTCAGCAAAATGATCTCTCCTCCCTGATAGATGCGGAAAAGGAGAAGTTTCTCGCTGACACTGAGTCCTCTTATCAGGCCACCGTGGGTGTCTGGGAACGCGAGGTGGCTGAAACTGAGGCTGCGGTGGAGAGGCTATCTCAGTCCACGCAGGAGAAGGTGGAGTTGCGAGCTGCGTTGGACGCTAGTATAGCGGAGGTTGATGCCAAGATTCGCCTCCTTGAAGACCAGCGGGCCCAACTCTTATTAGATGCTGAGCGAATCCAGGCTGAACATGTAGCATCTAAGGAGGAGGAAGCGGCTTTCACCCGCCAGGCTCTTTCTCTGGCTCAGCAGTGGCAACAGTTGGATGAGAAGCATGAGGATGACACTTCTCCTGAGGCCATAGAAATGATGCGTCAAGAAGCCGAACACCGAGTCCTGGCGACCGCAGAGACTCGGGCGGCAGAGTTGAAGCGTCGGCTCGAAGAGCTTTCAGCCAATCCCAGTGATGCTTAGGGATTATAGCCTCTCCTTTTTTGTTATTTTGTGTAATTTGCAACTCTTGCTGGGGATGTATTTCTTTACTTTTAAATAAAGAATGAAGAGTTTTGTGGTGTATTCATTTTTGCTGTCATGAACTTGATGATTTGTGTGGACCTATTATCTTTTGTGCACCTTGGTTTTTAGGTACAGATAATAAGTTCGAGAGAACCGACATGTTTGCTCAGAGGTGATGTGGACGTGGCAAATATGGGATTCAAATGATGGAATCTTCCTTCTCAGAGGTATTATGGACGTGGTAGGAATGACTCTGGGGGGATACACGGAACTACTCAAAGGTAATGTGGACGTGGAAGTTCTGCGATCAATGTACGGCAACGCAGGGGTTGTCTGTACGGGATGTTTACTCAGAGGTAATATGGACGTGGTAAACATGATAGGTAGCGTAGTCTTATGGAGCGTAAGATTTTGCTTTGTAGGGCGTAGGGGAACAACTCAGAGGTAATGTGGACGTGGTTATCCTTCTACTGGAGGATAGAACGCTACGGAATAGCTGGGTTCCAGAAGTGTAAGATTTTATGAAAGGGAATTGTACGTGAGCCCCGATGATTGGGTCCACAATCTTCCTTGTTGGGTGAAGATAGAAGTACATGTCTGAAGGATGTTAAGAGAAGTACTTCTTTAGGAACTTGCCGTTGATGGATGTCACGCCCCAGAACCAGAATACTGGAGAGCGGGGCAGACATAGCCAGCTACGTATAATGAAATGTGATCTACTCCACTATACGGTCACGGCTGTCTAGATATACGAGGGTTTGTCTACAAGCCATCAGTCTCTTAAGGTCATTAACAAGCCTAGTGTCTCAATCACAAGCAAGTAAGTAGATGTTACAAGATGTAAGATCACCAAATATACAATAGTAAGGCGTCCCAAATGTCACGACCCGCACCCTAGAGTAAGGGCACGAGAAGTGGGTACGTCCAGCCTACGCCGCAGTGTCGGCGGTAGAACGCTGTCCTAGGTCACAACATCTAACAATATATAATGCCAGGCAGTTTATACTCCCCGAATGGGGGTGACATAGCAGAAAGTAAACTCAATCACAACTAAGGAAGAAAAGTACGATATGATATAGAACTCAAAAGTGAAGTACAGATAATCAGAAGAGTCTAGTGTCTAAGATAACATCTCAGAAAACATTTCAAGTACAAGTCTCAACTACAGAATATGAAAGAATATATACATCTCAAACAACTACTGAAAGTCAAAAACAATGCTGAAAGGAAAGATAAAGCCTAGCTGACTAGTCTAGACTATGGGAGTAACATCCTGAACTGCAGCTGGGTCCTCCAGAGGAGCCAGGTCGCAGGTGTCGTCTAAGCCCGCTCCGTAATAGGTGGTGTATAGGGCCTCATCCTCATCCTCTGTAATATTTTCAACAGGTCCAGTCAGGACAGGAGCGAGCACAGTACATCTCATGCAGTTCATATCAAGGCAGGAAATATAAAGCAGGCAATAGAATAAAATACATGAAACGCTGTAAGAAGATGTACATGAAACAGGAGAGATATTTGATAACTGGAAATATATACATGATAAGTAAGAACCGTAAGTGACTAGTGATTTAGAGTACGAGATGGCATGTAATTGGCTTAGGTTGAACATGATGTACATGAGTGAACATGTGGGACATCAGCCAATAAGGCTGATGTGTACATGATAAAACATGAAAAGTAACAGAGTGAACATGATGGATAAATCACATGACCATTTATACTCACCCCTACCCACAATTAATACACAAGGATCTAGTCCCGTTACGTTACGGACATGATGTTTTGGTTACACAGGAAACACATGAGGAAACATGAGCGTACATGAAAGAACATGAGAGTACATGAACGTACATGTAAGAACATGAGAGAACATGAGTGTACATGAATAACGCAGAAGCGAGGAATACATGATGTACATGAAACACGTGTCATAAAGTATCCGATGCTCCCGCTAAGGGGGATAACATCCCAAGAAGAGATCCGTATAGTACTAATCCGTGATGATAACGTGACAGCATCAAGTAAAAGTAATCTAGAGCGAGAATATAAATCGTGACAAGTATGAAACGATCAGAGAATGTACTCGCCTCGTATCTGAATGTCTGAAGCAAATGTACTGTCCGAGGAGAGGTGTCTGGCTCCTAATCAGAACAGCACAAGTCACAACAAGTCTAAAATGATATAATGAAGTCCTACTATGCATTCTACATGATTCTAGGTCAATCTAGGCCAAAGTCAACTCTTGGTCAACTACACTAGTCAAACTAGGTCAACTAGGTCAAGACTGACCCTAACAAGTCTAATAAGTCTCACTAGGCCTAACCAAGCCTAGTCTAGCAATCACACACCAGTCACAAGGCTATACAAGCCAAACACAAGCACATGTCAAGGAACATCCTATTCATGCATATTCAACATTATATCTATATAAAAAGAGGAAGGAACTAACATGTAAGCTATGTGTGTGTGTGAACATGGATGTGTATATGAAAGAGAAACCAACACAAGGCTATATATCCTTGAACCCACATATATACATATCTATATACATTATCCATATCATATCAATATGCATATTTACATCTATCCATATATAGGCATATACATACACTACATATATATTCATTATATATAGTGAGATAGAAAGAGAGTGAAAGAGTGTCAAGTGTGTGTACATGTGAAGAAGTGAAGTGAAATAGTGTAGGGTATGGCAAGAGTGATGTGAGTGTCAATTTCATATGTGTGTGTCATGTGTGGAGGCAATGTGAGGGTGTAAACAGATTTCAGAAATGGAATGGCTTGTGGGTGAAAACAGTGAACCAATGTGTGTTGATATATCATGTGTGGAGGGAAATGTGAGAGTTAATTTCAGTTTGTGTGTGACAGTGTGGATAGCAATGTGAGTGAGTGTGAAGGAAATTGTGAGAGGAAACTGATGTGAATTTGTGTGTGTCAATGCAATTGTGTAAGTGTGTGTGTAATGATGGAATGTGAGGGTGAATTTGTGTTCCTGTGCCAAGAGAAGGAAATCAGTTCCCAGTGATAGGAGAACTTGACAGTTCTCCAATCAATGACAGTTCAATGGAGAGACTCCCAAGTTTCCTAGGACTGGAAATCAATGCTCATATATGAATTAAAAGTATCAGAAGATTGGTTTAAACAGGGAACATATCACAGGTTAAAAAAAAACCAAAACAGTGTATCAGTCACTGTTCAATTTTAATGACATTTGAACTTCTTCCCCGACCAAAAGCCTACACCTGAATTTATCCTAGTTAACATGGATTATAACATGTAGTGATCGAAACAGTAGGAAATATATCCAAACAGTAACCTAACACTTCACATTGAACTTAGGAATAGGAGTTCAGTCCATAATCTCAGTTTTACAACTCATGAAAACATATTTAAAACCATTCTCAGATTTCCAACCTGGGAATAACTCAGGTTATATATATTGACAAGGAACACAATTGGTAAAAGAAGAGATTCTCAGGAATCAACTAACAACCTATTTTTAACATTCCTTTAACAGTTTAATACATACCAGTTAACATTCTCAGGAAATTCCTAAGTGTTCATGTGATCAGGATTAAGTCAAACAGGGAGGAATTGACAGGCAACAAGTAATAATTAGCATCAAACTAGTTAAGGAAGGTAACCAAATCACTGTGAAATGGGAAAAAGGAAAATCAGTCACTGCTTAAGGAGGAGTTTAAACCAATTCGAGAAAATCTGGAAATACATTGAAGTATCAGCCACATTCAAACCCAACTCAACAGTATTGCATTTCTCATCAATCGAGACTTATCCTAGCATGTATTATTAACTAACAGGGATTAGGGAATGCGTGTTAGAGCATGATTTAACATTCAAACATAACTAAACCATAAGGAAATCTCAGGAAACCTATTACACAAGTCTTATAACAAAAACTCAGTTCAAAACATTGAAATAGGTTCTCAGGTTATCCACAAATTCTCAGTTTTCAAGTCATTAGGAAATCTCAGTCATCTAAATGAATTCTCAGGTTAACATTCAATTCAAACCAACTCAGTTTAACATATCAAAATCTCAGTTTTGTGTAAAGGAAATTAAAATCGAGATTAAAACTGAATTAACAGTTGACAGTTAAACATACATATCATTCAACATTTCAAAAACAATCTCGAATCTAAAAACCCTACACTAGTCAGTACCCAATCATTGCAGAGGTCTAATAAACATGTAGGTGATCTAAATCAACAATTTAAGGAATCACAAACTCAGAAAAAATTGGATTAACTCAGGAACAAGAAACACTGTTTCAGGGAGTATCAGGAAACCTATACAAACATCAAATTGAATCAATTAACTAGGTGTAACCCTAAAACAGGGTGTGCAGACACTAGGTATACATGTACTCGTGTCTAGGAAGTAGTTCGTGTCCACAAAAGTGGACACGAATGTGTCCAAAACTAAAATACAAATGTCAGGAAACACAGTGTCGTGCAGAGGTGCACACGAGTGTAGGACACGACACGCGTGTCCTCGCAACTCGTGATCACGTGTACAGGTTCACCTAGGGTCAGGCTTCGTGTTCCACACCCTGATACGTGTCCACGTGTCGTGTATAAAGGACACGAGACGCGTATCAGAACGCGATCTACTGCACGCACTGTGCAGTGTAAAACCAGTGCACGTGTCCGTGCTCCCTCGACACGACACGATTCGACACCAAACTTCGGGGGAGGCATGACAGACATTGCCCCTTCCCCCATGTCAAGTTTGAAGTGTCCACGTGTCGTGTATGGGGAGAAAGAGAGGTCGGGTAGCAGGACACTGCACGACAGCGTCGTGCAGCGTGTCCGTGTCGATTTTCGACACGAAAACAGCACGGATTCGTGCTCAGTGCTAGTGATTTGTGATCAGCATCTATAGGGCTAGAAAATTGTTCAAATAGTTTTTGAAAATAATAACATTTTGTTCACTGTGGCAATACACCAAACACTTTAGTATTAACCTAGATACGTGTCCGATACGGACACCAAACCCTATCAAATTCCTACAAAACTTAGCCTATAGATCCTTGGTACCTATATGCATGCATTCATGAAGAGAAATCACAATATTAATAGGTTTTGAGGCATTTTACCTATTGAGTGAAAACTCAATGAAAACCAAGGAAAGGGGGGGGGGGGGGGGGGGGGGGGGGTGTTCTTCTTCAAAAGATGATGCCCAAAGCTTATGCAACCTTGCTAGCTAGCTCCCCTTAGCACCTTCAATGGTAGGGGATCCCAATGCAAGAAGTTTGGTTCAATTTGGAGTTGTTTTGGATATTTGGGGAGAAGTTTAGGGAAGAACACAAAAGAGGCAAATAAAATGAATTAAAAATGATGCAAATGATTAATGGGATGCATTTATAGGGGGTGGGGATGAGTGTTGGCTGCCATTAAGTTAGGGTTAGGGTTTAGGATGAGGGGCTAAGGTTTCTCCAACAATTTCTAGCTAATCTAAGGGCTCACAATTAAAGTAGCCCCTTAAACCTTTAGTCTAAAATATCTTTCAACAAATATCTAGATATTTCACTAATGTAATTACTTTAATGAAACCCTCTAACTTAGTCTCTAGGGTCATGATTAACAATCTAGATTAGGCTAACTTCTAGGTCAAGACTCAACAATTTAACTAACACATATTTAATTAATATAATTCACAATTTCACAAAAGTGTCAAAATGACTAAAATACCCCTAGGCTTAAAAGTAGAAATTTGAAATCCTAGACACATGATTAGGTCTCATTGGTCATGATTAGTCTTCTAAGTCATGTATGACTAATGTTACACTAGCAAAACACCAATTCACATTTCACTCAAATAAATAGTTTTAAAATAACTAAAAATTACCAAAAATCATATCATGACTAAAATCAATATTTTAATGATTTAAAATGCAAAATTTCATATTTACCCTTATTTTGGAAAAGTGGGTGTTACACCAAACATTACATATTCAGCTGATCATGAAGCTAGTCGTTACAAAATGTGAGGACTAGCAAGAGTTTAGTTATACATGATCAACCCTAGGTTGCCAATCTTGTTACAGCCCGTAGGCAGACAGTAAGTAAAAATGTACACGAGCTAACACTTGCTCGACGGCTAAACGCGTCAAAAGAATAATTTTACAATAGAGTGGGAGAGCCAAAATAAACCCACTCGTTGCCAGAATTCCGTCTAGTGGTCACCATGTGGCTGAAGATTCGGTAGATCCTCTGGAGCTGCTCTGGTATCTGGCCATACAAAACCAGCTGGGTCAGACCCCAGAAAGAGCAAGTGCCACAAAGGAGGCTTCACTTAGGAACTAAAACCAACAATTAGCACAAGAGTAAAAATATATATAAGACAGTAATTAAAGAAAAGCAGGACATGTGATATACGATGAGATAACCATGGGACTATTCAGATAACCAGGTTACAACCCGTAAACCAAACAAGGACCGGGGTTGTAATCCTTCGTCTGAACAGAACTTGGCTTCTCCCACCATTTATCGGCAAGATAAAATAAGAAAACAGGTCATGTGACAATCTTGTACAGAATCAAGACAAGAATAGACTAGTAAACTTCATCCAACATTTCACGGCCAAGCAATAAGTACGGCTTGATACTTTAGCTAACTAGGGTTACCACAGGCCTAGTTACTAACAAGATGCAGCGAGATTATTCCAAAGCCACAAGCCCTGCATACCATCCAGGCTATCCGGACGCAATTTGGGTTGAATTCAAGTGGGTACATCGTCCAGGAAACGCATGTACCCTTAGGTGACTTAGAGGGTGCAACACATGACAGTGTGCTGGAAATGTGCCCTACTCGACGGCAAGCTACAGATCCCAAGTGGGGCACCCAGATAACGGGATTGCCTGTAGCTGGGAAATCTCTTCATGACTACTGGATTATTCTAGTGATTAGCCTTAGTCGATTTCAGTGGGTCCCCCTGACCGTGGTACTCAGGGATCCCCGTCCTAGACATGATGCAAGACAAGACGGGTTCATTTGTTCAAGCACAATTGTCTACGGTGTCCAGGCCATTCAATCTTGTCAAGTCGTGTTAGCCGTCGCAACAGCAATTTTGAGAAATATCATGTCAGGTTTATTTGTCAAGAGTGCGCCACGGTGGGCCACTATCAAGAATTATCTTGTCAAGTTATCATGTCAAATTTGTCAGGTCAAGCTATCATGTCAGGAGTGCACCACAGCGGGTCACTATCAAGTCATGCCATTTATCAAGGAGAAAAGAAACTTGCACAATTAAATAATAATATATTTATAATATATATATTCTTGAAGCTAAGGAGAAACTCTACAACTTTCATGTTGGGAGTGGGAAGAAATTCTGACCACAATTCAGGCAAATAAAATATTAAACAATCAAAGTGGACCCTATACGGCCCAAAAGTGAGAGAACATACATGCGGTCAAAGAGAGTGGGAGGCCACCCATTCGGCCAGCCAAAGCTTATGCGGCCAGCAAAATAACTGAAGGGGGGCCATGCGGCCTGCAAGAAATATTTATGCAACCAGAAAAGTCAAGGAGAGAGGAAACCACAATAAATGCAAGCTTCCACTCAAGCCAAAAGAAAAGGGATACGTGGCCACTCAAGTACAGAGGCCATGTGGGACTCAACAATTAATACAGTAAGAAAAGTTCACGTGAACCTTTAATTAATGGTTCACGTGGCCAAGCAATGATTTACATTATTTTATAGTATGCCATCCAAGTATATAAGGCCATGCGGCTACAATTAATAAATGGCCACTGTTCATGCGGCTAGGGATTATTCTCATGCGGCCAGAGATGTTCCTAACAAATATTTAATATAGGCCATGCACTAATATACAAGTCCACGTGACCATGCATTCTTTAAGCTAGGCATTAATATATTAATATTCCATACGGGCAACTGATATATATGCGGCTACACTAAATTTAGCAGGCAAGCAATTTATTACAAGGGCCATGCGGCTACAAATTTGTTTCCATGTATACAACTATTCATGCAACTATTCCTGTATGCAAAAGATATTAAACAACAGTTATACCCACATGCGGCTATCATAGGAGTGAATGGCCAAGCAATAATAAATGGCCCATGCCTGCATGCTTATGCGGCTCACATTTGAATTCCATGCGGCCAGCTTTACTACATGCGGCCAAGGATTTACACAAGCATGCAATTGCATGCCAATGCTAAAGCATGCGGCTGCTTAGCTAGTTTATGCATGAATGCATGCATTAAAAAATTACTAATGGTTAAAGGCATGCGGCCACAAGGTCAGCCAAAGCATGAATGCATGCATTAGTTAAGTACTAAATAGTTAATGCATTAATTATATATTAAAGACTAATGTATTAATTATATATTAAAGACTAATGCATTAATTATATATTAAAGACTAATGCATTAATTGAATTAATGCATGCAAATGCTTGCAGTTGCATGCAATTCCATGCGGCTACCAGGATTGGCCATACAATTATATATTAAATAATATTAATAAAAGCCATGCAAAATTCTTATGCGGCCGAGGCAAATAAACAGTAGCCATGCGGCTACCAATGCAAGGCAATTAACTAAATGACCATGCAATTAATGCATGCCAGCAAATGTTGATAAATGGCTATGTGGCCAAGGCAATACATTAATGCTCATGCGGCTGGATTTGTCCGTGCGGCAGGGAAGAACACTTGCCGCATGAAATAGTCATGTGGTCAAGTACTATTCTTCTCCTCCACTCTCCGAGAAAAGGACATCATGAAGCCATGCTTCCAAGCTCCATAATTCCATCATCCAGAGTCCAACTCCGAACTTCCATAGGTCAAAATGGGGTAGAACAAAATTCTCTACAACATGGAACCATCAACTAGCAAAATTATGCAAGTTTAATAGATCAAAACTCATGAAAACCGAAAATACCACAAAGTTAGATCTACAAGAAATTAACCACAGAAATGAAAAGTGCTAAGTACTAAAGTGGTTTAGAAACACATGAGGAAGACAATGGAACAATAAAATGGAGTTCCTCCATGAAGCAAAATGCACTTGCCTAAGCTATCTCTCTCTCTCCTGGTAGATGAAGAGTAAAGATGGAGAAGAAAAAATGAGTAATGAGAATTGATGGAAGAGAGAGAGTGGGATTGATATTTATGGTGGGAGTGGTGGTAGGTAGGAGTGGTTCTCCACATAAAACCAAACCAAGCCAATCCCACTAAACCGAACCAAACCAAGCCAATGCAATGCCATGATGAACCATGCTAATACAACATGCAAAATAAAACCCAAGGCTAACTAATTATGACAAACCAAAAAAATATGAGCCCGAAATATGTACACGTATTCCTAATACGTACACGTATTTCTAATACGTAATACGAACCACGGGCATTACAATTCTACCCACCTTAAAAGAATTCCGTCCTCGAAATTTAATCAAGAGGCTAGAGTGGCAAAGACAAGCTATACTAATCACAGGCAAGCTATACTAAGCAATCAATCATGCAATCATGTATGTAAGCAAGGAAATCGAAGGCACGAGAAAGAGGAAAGATATCCTGCTAGGAACCTCTCTGCCGGTTCTGGATCTGAGCTTGGACCTGGGCATACTGTTGGGGTCTTTGTAGCTGGAAGGCTAGGGCCTGAGGCTGCAATGGCCTCGGAGGCTGGTACTGTTGCTGAAACACTTGGGCCTGAGGCGGCAATGGCCTCGGCAATGGATACTGCTGCTGCTGCTGGACTGGAGCTGGTCCCCTTACCGAGGGACTAGTCTGGGCCGATGATGAACTGGCCCTATTCGGGCAGGATCCTATCTTGTGGTCCGGTGCTTCACAAGCTAAACACAATCCCTGAGCTCTGCGACCCTCCGAAACAACGTGTCCTGGCTTCCCACAATGAGTGCAGCCCATTGCGGAAGACTGCTTCGGCTTTTGTTGCTGAGGGGACGTGACCGACGTTACTGAGGCCGCCTGCCTCGGAGTTCTAATTGTCAAAGCCCTGACTGCCGGGGCTGGTGCTGTCGACTGAGTCATCTGGCCGTGAGATCGCTTCCGACCCCCGGTCTTGTCCACGATCCTGTGGGAGGTATACTCGTGCCTCCTGGCTGCCCTCAATACAGCGTCAAAAGTCTGATGCTCAAACTGTTCCACTGCCAACAAAATCTCGAGGTGGAGTCCTTGCTGGAACCGCTGGGCTATGTCAAACTCGGTCGCCACCAAGGTGGGAGCAAACCGACTAAGCCTGGAAAACTCGGCCGCATATCCATCGACCGTTCTTCCTCCTTGCTTCAGATTGGTGAACTTGGTCTGTAGATCGTACCGAGCCACCGCATCGAAGTACTTAGTCTGGAATCTCTCACGAAATACTGCCCAAGTAATAGGTGCCACTAGTCCCACGGCCTGTGCCGCCCACCAGCTGCAGGCAAGATCCAATAACTGTAGGCGCACAACGGCCACCTTCTCGTCTTCTGGGGTTCTGGCTGCCTCTAGAATGACCTCAGTGTCCTGAAGCCATGCATCAGCAGCAATAGCATCTTCACTGCCATCGAAGAACGGAGGGTTCAGACGCTTGAAACTGTTCGCTGCACTATTCCTTGGATGACCGCCTCTGTTCAGAGCATCTTCCACTGCCCGGTGCAATGCATCACCTCGACAATCTTGGGAAGCTAACAAGGTCCTGATGATACCCACCAAAGTGCCATCATCGGGCTCTGTAGACTGAACGGGCTGAACTGGTGGCTCGGGATCCCCGGTAGGCATGACTCGGGATGCTGCTCCTGAGTGCTGGGCCTGATCTTCTGGTTGCTGCTGGTCCACGGGAGGCGCTCCGCCTTGCTGATCGGTAGGACCAGGAACGATGCCGCTGAAGAAGACGACATGGGAACAATAAGGAAGGACCAGGACAGATCAATGATTACAAGCATGTGATCAGGACAAGAATTTCAGGAATCAAGGAAATACGAGCAGAGATCAAGGACGAGTACTGATTGAGACATCTATTCGGTAAACCCTCACATATCTTGATTTTCAAGACCTGCATGGGCCACCACTTAAACCATGTCACGCCCCCGAACCAGAATACTGGAGAGCGGGGGCAGACATAGCCAGCTACGTATAATGAAATGGGATCCACTCCACTATACGGTCACGGCTGTCTAGTTATATGAGGGTTTATCTACAAGCCATCAGTCTCTTAAGGTCATTAACAAGCCTAGTGTCTCAATCACAAGCAAGTAAGTGGATGTTACAAGATGTAAGATCACCAAATATACAATAGTAAGGCGTCCCAAACATTACATATTTAGCTGATCATGAAGCTAGTCGTTATAAAATATGAGGACTAACAAGAGTTTAGTCATACATGATCAACCCTAGGTTGCCAATCATGTTACAGCCCGTAGGCAGACTGTCACGCCCCAGAACCAGAATATTGGAGAGCGGGGGAATGACTCAGCCAGCTACGTATTACGGGTAGATGAATACCGTATAATACGATCAATGCTGTCTAATAAGACGAGGGGGTGCATACTACATAAAAGTCTCACTATGGTCACTTCACATCTATTGTCTCAATCATTCAAATAAGAAACAGAAATAGAGAACATGTAAGATAAAGCAGTAAGGCGTCCCAAACACTCAATCAAAATATTCTTGATATCTGGCTTTACAAAATATAGCCAGATGATGTAGCAAAGTGTACACAATTGTTATCAGCTGCAGTCTGACTTAATTACAATTATGTAAAAGTAAGTACAAGACAATCCGACTAACATGTCGGTGCTAAACGACAAAGTATAAAGTATTTAACAAAACGAGCGGGGAAGTAAGGAAACCCACTCGAGTCCTCCTGCGATCATCCCTCTAGTGTTGACCATCTCGGAGGTAGAAGTAAGCTGGATCCTCGGAGACCGGCTCTAAATCTGGCCATACAAAACCAGAGAGGTTAGACCTCTAATAGCAAGTACTACAAGGAAGCACGACATGAGAACTAAAACCCAGTGATAAGAGTTAAGAATAAATAGATCTCTGCTTGCTACTAGGATTCACATAACATCACGACACTTCGAGCCAACCTCCCAACCAAACAAGGACAGAAGTTGACCCGTTATGCCCTGACATTCTGATCATCTCAGTTAGTTAACAGAGTAGGTACAGTACACAAACAAATCAATTTAAACGGCCATGCAACTGCTACGGCTTGCTACTGTGAGTCCCAAGTTATCTTGGTTTTATGCAATAATGATTTCCTCAGTTCTTACTATGTGCAAGCAAGGCTAGTTTACCCAGTCAATCAATTGCGCCAATCATAAATTAGACGAGTTCCAGCGGGACGCCCGTCATCAATATACAATATACAATAAGTAGTATAACCAGATACCGCTCCCTGTCCGTGTGGCAGATTTGCAGTATCTGTAGGGACCAACCGGCCTGTCGGGCACTACTAGTCCCAAGAGGACTGCCATGTAAGAACTCGAGAATCTATTCTCTCGATGCAATCATTATTTTATTTAACTTAATAGTCTCTACGTTGAGTGAAATCCCATGTCGTGGATCATGGTCATTCAAATGAGTACTGGTGTACGGGGTACGATATGCACAACTCTACAACGATACCAGTACGGTTAGGTTGCAGGTCTTACATAGCGTAATGCAACAATCAAAACTAACCACGGAGTAATCATGCCTTGGCCACAAAGTACACATGTTATTTTTGTAAGATAAATAGATAAATAAATAATTAATTAATTAATTTGAAGCCCGCATGTGCCTGTATGCCAATGTTCGGGATCGGCCAGTCGATCACAATAGTTCATAGTTCATATGAACGTGTCTCATTCATTCAATTCAATAAGACGACTAGCCAGTCTCTTAGTTCCAACTATGAACGCATGATCAATTATTAGTCAAAGTCACAATCATTATTAATGGTGATAAGGCATGAAAGTCAACAAGTATTCAGTAGGGTCGAGTCAATAACTCTCAGGTTTTAATTCCAGTCATACTGGGTATCCATAAACCAATTAAGACACAGGACACGTTCTACACAACCATATGTATTAAAAATATTAATATGCCAAGATTATCGAGTTCATGCAAAAAGGCGTAAGGATATAATAGGAGAATTATCATGCCAACATAAAGCGAATAAATTATAGAGCAATAGGAACACCAAGGTTAGATTACGCCAAGGCTGATCTATGCCATGACTAGTCTACGCCCAAGTTTACGCTCAGGCAACAATACGTGCGTAAAAAGCCTGCCTGCGTAAAATAGAGCCGGGCGTAAAACTTGTCTTACGCCAAACTCTAGAAGAGTACGCGTAAAACATAAAGTTACGCGTAAAGGAAGTACACTCAAATAAAGGGACAAGGTTGAGCGTAAAAGTGTTATGCGTAAAAAGTTACATGCGTAAAAGATCACATGCGTAAAAAGTCAAGTTTTACGCATGCATGAGTGAGCGTAAAAAAGTGATTCACGCTGGCACGAGTGATCGTGGGCATAAAACTTAATATTACGCTAACACGTAACAACGTGGGCGTAAACTCAATATTACGCTTGCATGCATAACGTGAGCGTAAAAGCTAACACAATGCTGGCACGCACAGCGTGAGCGTAAAAACTCCTCCCGAACTCCAATTTCCATGGGACCTTCGCCCAAGCCAAAACTGTGACTTCCATAGGTCAAAATGGGGTAGAATGAGAAGCTCTACTACATGAAACTATCTATTTTCGAAAATATACAAGTTTGGTAGATCAAAACCCATGGACAACCGAAAATACAACACTTAGATCTATAAGAAATGAGCCAAGGAAATCAAAAATGCTAAGTACTAAACTCTCTTAGAATCACGAGAGGAAGAATAATGAACCATAAAATATGGGTTCTCATGTGGAGCAAGATGTACTTGCCTACGGTTGGTAGGTGGAGGAAGTAAATGAGGAAGAAGAAGAAGAGTAATGGTGAAGGAAAGTAATGAAGAGAGAGAGAGGGGTTGGGGGCTTTAAATGAAAAGGGGGTTGGGTGGAGTTGGTCGGGTGCATGATGAACCAACACAAATCCGAAAATAGACCAACCTAGGCCGGACCTAAAGCAAGGCTGAAGCAGAGAATAAAAGCAGAAAGTAAAATGCAGAAAATAAAATTACAGGAAATTAATCATGAAATTAAAGGAATTTAAATACAGAACAATACATGATAAATATTAAATAAATACATTCCAGCAGTACATGCATTTAAAATACGTATTCTGGGAACGGGAAGTGACATCTCTACCCTCCTTAGAAAAATTTCGTCCTCGGAATTTCAAATCCAAGTAGGATAGAAACGTCGGAGCTAAACTAATCCAAGTACAAGCAATTTAAGCAAGCAATCATTTTATAATATCAATTAGCAAGTAATACATCTATGTTTAACAATCTACGATATCAAGTAATTTCTACTCATGGGGTGACAAGCATGAGGGGTTAAGGCAATCAAGGTACACGGGAAGAAATATACCTTGTGAGTCAAACAGGTGTGGATAACGTGATCGGATATCATCCTCACGTTCACACGTTGACTCCCCTAAAGAGTGATGACCCCAAGCAATCCGGACAAGGCTAATTGTTCGGTTCTTGAGTATCTTCTCTCTTCGGTCCAAAATGGACACAGGCTGTTCCTCGTAGGACAGGTTGGTACCAACAACCAGTTCAGAATGGTCGAGGATATGGCTTGGGTCCGATACATACCTACGCAACTGAGATACATGAAACACGTCGTGCACCTCTCGTAACGAAGGTGGAAGAGATAAACGATAAGCAACATCGCCTATCCTATCAAGGATAGCAAATGGGCCTACGTATCGCAGACTCAATTTCCCGCGAACGCCAAATCTAATGACCCCACGGGTAGGTGAGATCCGCAAGAACACGTGGTCCCCAACAGAAAACTCTAACGGCCTACGATGCTGGTCCGCCCAATGACGATGCCGATCTTGCGCAACTCAGAGTCGCTCTATAATTCCCTTAACCACTTCAACTGTCTGAACAATCATTTTCGGGCCTAACATCTTCCTCTCCCCAATATCATCCCATGCTAGTGGCGATCTACACTTCTTACCATATAGTGCCTCAAATGGCGCCATCTGGATACTGGCTTGATAACTGTTGTTGTATGAGAATTCGACTAAGTGTAGGTGGCTCTTCCAAGATCCTCCAAAATCTAGGGTACAAGCTCGCAACATATCTTCCAAAGTCTGGATTGTTCTTTCTGATTGCCCGTCCGTCTGTGGATGGTAAGCCGTGCTAAATTTTAACTTGGTGCCCAGACTATGATGCAAGCTTTTCCAGAAATGTGATGTAAAACGGGTATCTCTGTCTGACACAATACTGACAGGGACTCCATGCTGCCTGACTATCTGTTGCATATATAACTCTGTCAACTTTTCTGTAGATTGCCCTACTCTGAAAGGAAGAAAGTGTGCCACCTTTGTAAGCCGATCTACGATCACCCAAATAGCATCTTTACCACTTGGTGATCTCGGTAAACCGGTCACAAAGTCCATTGTGATGTGTTTCCACTTCCATTCCGGAATAGGAAATGGTTGCAATAACCCAGCTGGCCTCTGCTGTTCTGCCTTCACTTGCTGACATACCAAGCAACGGGAAACAAATCTAGCTATCTCCCTCTTCATCCCGTTCTACCAGAAGTGTTGCTTAATATCTTGGTACATCTTGGTCCCTCCAGGGTGTATAGAATATTGAGAACTGTGAGCTTCTATCATAACCTCCTGTCTGATATCTCCACTAGGCACACATAGGCGTGATCCAAACCTAAGCGTACCATCTTCATGAACTTGCATCTCCTTCCTGAGTCCTGACTCACATTCTGCTCTAAGCTTCTGAATCCTTGGGTCCCGTGCCTGAGCTGCCTTGATCATGTCTACCAAGTCGGATTGAACTTGTAAACTTGTTAGAACTCCTACATCACTAGGAAGTATAACTTCTATGCCCATCTCCTGAAGGTCTTCTAAGATGTGCTTCTGGGTTGTCAACATAAATGTGCCGCCTCGTCTGCTGAGAGCGTCTGCTACCACATTAGCCTTGCCTGGATGATACTGAAGCTCCACGTCATAATCCTTGATCAACTCTAACCATCTTTTCTGCCTCATGTTCAGCTCCTTCTGAGTAAAGATGTACTTTAGACTTTTATGGTCTATATACATATCCACTCGATCGCCATATAAGTAATGCCTCCATAGCTTCAAAGCAAATACTACTGCCGCCAACTCCAAGTCATGAGTTGGGTAATTCTTCTCATGGTCCCGAAGCTGCCTAGATACATACGCTATTACCTTCCCATGTTGCATGAGGACACATCCAAGTCCCTTACCTGATGCATCGCAATACACTGTAAAACCTCCGGGTCCAACTGGCAATGTAAGAATAGGCGCTGATATCAACTTCTGCTTCAGATTCTCAAATGATGCCTGGCATTCTGTCGACCAGATGAATGGTACATCCTTCCGTGTCAAGCGGGTCGTAGGTGCTGAAAGCCTTGCAAAGTCTGATACAAACCTTCTGTAATATCCTGCCAATCTCAAGAAACTCCGCACATCAGCTACGGTCTTGGGTACTGGCCAACTCTCTACTGCTTCTACCTTCTTGGGATCCACTGCTACTCCAGCTCCTGATATGATATGACCCAAAAATGAAATGTGATCCGACCAAAACTCACACTTGCTGAGCTTGGCATACAACTGGTTCTTTCTCAGAACCTGTAACACTTTCCTGAGGTGGTCTTCATGCTCCTCTTCACTGGCAGAATATACGAGAATGTCGTCAAGAAATACAACGACAAACTGATCTAAGTATGGCATAAAGATGCGGTTCATCAAATCCATAAATATTGCTGGAGCATTGGTCAAACCAAACGGCATTACCAAGAATTCATAATATCCATACTTCGACCTGAATGCTGTCTTGGGAATATCCTCATTCCGAACCCTCACCTGATGGTACCCTGAACGAAGATCTATCTTGGAGAAAACTCTAGCCCTGCTCAACTGATCAAATAAGTCGTCGATCCTTGGTAGTGGATACTTGTTCTTTACTGTTGCCGCGTTAAGCTTCCTGTAATCAATGCACAATCTGGATGATCCATCCTTCTTTCCTACAAGTACCACTGGTGCTGCCCATGGCGACATGCTAGCTTGGATGAACTTCTTCTCCTTCGGTTCCTCTATATGCTGACATACCTTGACCTGCTCCGAATCTGCCATTCTGTAAACCCGATCTGATATCGGTTTAGTTTCAGGTGCCAATTCTATACTGAACTCAATATCTCTAACCGGTGGTAGACCGGGAAGTTCTTCGGGAAATACGTCCAGAAAGTATTCAACTACCTTCGGAACCTGGACTTCCTCCATTGCCGTTATTGTTCCCTGCTCTTGCTGAGTTGCCTCTGATCTGACTAAGGTGAATCTCTTCATGCCTGGAATATCAAAAGATACACTCCCACTACGACAATCCATTGTCGCATGACTGTCTTTCAGCTAGTCCATGCCTAAGATAACGTCAAAATTTCTAACAGGAAATTCTATCAACTGGGCGGGTAAGGAATGCCCGCAAACTACAACACTACATGCTAGAACGACTCTACTAACTCTTACGAGCCCATTACCAGTGAGTATATTCAACCTCCCTGGCAATGTCTCGAACTCCACTCCTAGCCGTGTTGTAAATTGTGCAGATATAAATGAGTGTGATGCTCCCGAATCAAACAATGCTACTGCGGGATATGAGGCGACGAGAATGTTACCTGCCATAACATCTCCCGATGCTAATGCCTCCTCCAAGGACAGAGTGAATGCCTGCCCTCGACCTCCTTGTTGGTTCCCATGTTGTGGCCTAGCCTGGTACTGCTGCTGGCCCCTTCCTTGATGATACTGGGGTGGTCTATGCTGGTGTTGCTGCATCGGCGGTCCCTGCTGCCGAAACATCTGAGCCTGCAGCATTAACGGACGCTGGGCCAATGGTTTCACTGCCACTGCTGGTCCTCGATACTGTCCTGCCCCTGGTGCTGGCAGAGCAGGAAACTGCTACACTGGTCCTCCTGACCTCGAATTCATGGGACATGTGGTAACCCGATGATCTGGATTTCCACATATCAGATACAGTCCGTTTAATGCCCGACACACATCTCTAGTGTGCCCTATCTTCCCACAATAAGTGTAGCCCGCTGGGGGTTGCTGGTTCTTCTTCTGTTGCTGCTGCTGTCTGGGTGGTGGTGCTGGCCCTCGTATCGCTACATCGTGGATACGAATGCCAGGGGATGGTGCTATTGTTCGGGGCGCCGCTCCCCCTCCTCCTTCCATCTGATTGTGAGATCTCTTCTGACCCCCAGTCCTTGCCGTGATCCTTTGAATGGTGATCTCATGCCTTCGGGTTGCCGTCAATACTTCGTCAAAAGTCTGATAATTGTGCCCCTCTATCAATTGTAAGAGCTCAAGATGAAACCCTTGCTGAAATCTCATAGCCCTCTGGCTCTCTGTTGCTACCATCTCTGGGGCAAACCTACTCAATCTGTAGAACTCCGCTACATAAGCATCTACCGTCTTGCCGGCCTGCTTGAGGTTGATAAACTTCTGTTGTAGCTCATACTGTGCCACAATCCCATAGTACTTGGTCTTGAATCTTGCGGTAAAATCGTCCCAAGCAACAGGACGTCTAATGCCCACTTCCTCTGATTCCCACCAATCACGTGCGAGATCCTGAAGTAACAACTTCACTTGATCCACACGTTCTTCTGCCGTCACCTTAGCCGCTGTCAGAATAGCCTCAATATCCTTAAGACATGCATCTGTTGAGATGGCATCCTCCGTGCCCTCAAAACGGTGGGGGTTGTACTTGCAAAATCTGGTTGATGCTCCTGAATCGGGCCTCGCCTCTCTTTCCAAAGCCGTCTGCAATCCTTGGTTGAGTAATACGTTCTGCTCTTTCAACTGAGCGTGCATGCGCTGCTGGGCTAACATCTGGTGTTGTTGAGTGGCCATCATCCCTCTCATGATCTCCAGAAGGGCCGGTGTGTCCACTTCCACGGGGGTAGGTGGAACTGTTGGTGGTGGTGGAACCTCTGGATACTGCGATCCAGCTGCTGCTTCCACTATCACTTCTTCCTGGATAGTCTCTGGAGGTAGTACTGGCCCTTGTGGCTGACCCACCTGGTCACGTTGTCCGTGCTGTCCATGTTGTTGCTGTCCAGCTCTGACAGGTGCGGATGAAATGCCCCTAAAAAAAGGGACAAAAGAACAATCAAACGACCGGACATGAAGGATCAATGAAGTCAAGGGATACTGGAATGTCAAGCTGGAGTTGAGAATCAAGAAATTTATGAGATCAAGGGGGAACATGTGTGATTGAGACATCCTATTAAAACACCCCACAAGTCTGAAATTTTGACCTGCATGGGCCTCCACTAAAACCTTGTCACGCCCCAGAACCGGAATACTGGAGAGCGGAAGAATGACTCAGCCAGCTACGTATTACGGGTAGATAAATACCGTATAATACGATCAATGCTGTCTAATAAGACGAGGGGGTGCATACTACATAAAAGTCTCACTATGGTCACTTCACATCTATTGTCTCAATCATTCAAATAAGAAACAGAAATAGAGAACATGTAAGATAAAGCAGTAAGGCGTCCCAAACGCTCAATCAAAATGTTCTTGATATCTGCCTTTACAAAACATAGCCAGATGATGTAGCAAAGTGTACACAATTATTATCAGCTGCAGTCTGACTTAATTACAATTATGTAAAAGTAAGTACAAGACAATCCGACTAACATGTCGGTGCCAAACGGCAAAGTATAAAGTATTTAACAAAACGAGCGGAGAAGTAAGGAAACCCACTCGAGTCCTCCTGCGATCATCCCTCTAGTGTTGACCATCTCGGAGGTAGAAGTAAGCTGGATCCTCGGGGACCGGCTCTAAATCTGGCCAAGCAAAACCAGAGAGGTTAGACCTCTAATAGCAAGTACCACAAGGAAGCACGACATGAGAACTAAAACCCAGTGATAAGAGTTAAGAATAAATAGATCTCTGCTTGCTACTAGGATTCACATAACATCACGATACTTCGAGCCAACCTCCCAACCAAACAAGGACAGAAGTTGATCCGTCATGCCCTGACATTCTGATCATCTCAGTTAGTTAACAGAGTAGGTACAGTACACAAACAAATCAATTTAAACGGCCATGCAACTGCTACGGCTTGCTACTGTGAGTCCCAAGTTACCTTGGTTTTATGCAATAAGGATTTCCTCAGTTCTTACTATGTGCAAGCAAGGCTAGTTTACCCAGTCAATCAATTGCGCCAATCATGAATTAGACGAGTCCCAGCGGGACGCCCGTCATCAATATACAATATACAATAAGTAGTATAACCAGATACCGATCCCTGCCCGTGTGGCAGATTTGCA
Source organism: Iris pallida (assembly GCA_029216955.1). Classification (NCBI taxonomy): domain Eukaryota; kingdom Viridiplantae; phylum Streptophyta; class Magnoliopsida; order Asparagales; family Iridaceae; genus Iris; species Iris pallida. The sequence continues at coordinate 11,523,979 of JANAVB010014797.1, forward strand.
GTATCTGTGGGGACCAACCGGCCTGTCGGGCACTACTAGTCCCAAGAGGACTGCCATGTAAGAATTCGAGAATCCATTCTCTCCATGCAATCATTATTTTATTTAACTTAATAGTCTCTACGTTGAGTGAAATTCCATGCCGTAGATCATGGTCATTCAAATGAGTACTGGTGTACGGGGTACGATATGCACAACTCTACAACGATACCAGTGCAGTTAGGTTGCAGGTCTTACATAGCGTAATGTAACAATCAAAACTAACCACGGAGTAATCATGCCTTGGCCACAAAGTACACATACTATTTTTGTAAGATAAATAGATAAATAAATAAATAAATAATTAATTAATTAATTTGAAGCCCGCATGTGCCTGTATGCCAATGTTCGGGATCAGCCAGTCGATCACAATAGTTCATAGTTCATATGAACGTGTCTCATTCATTCAATTCAATAAGACGACTAGCCAGTCTCTTAGTTCCAACTAGGAACGCATGATCAATTATTAGTCAAAGTCACAATCATTATTAATGGTGACAAGGCATGAAAGTCAACAAGTATTCAGTGGGGTCGAGTCAATAACTCTCAGGTTTTAATTCCAGTCATACTGGGTATCCATAAACCAATCAAGACACAGGACACGTTCTACACAACCATATGTATTAAAAATATTAATATGCCAAGATTATCGAGTTCATGCAAAAAGGCGTAAGGATATAATAGGAGAATTATTATGCCAACATAAAGCGAATAAATTATAGAGCAATAGGAACACCAAGGTTAGATTACGCCAAGGCTGATCTATGCCATGACTAGTCTACGCCCAAGCTTTACGCTCAGGCAACAATACGTGCGTAAAAAGCCTGTCTGCGTAAAATAGAGCCGGGCGTAAAACTTGTCTTACGCCAAACTCTAGAAGAGTACGCGTAAAACATAAAGTTACGCGTAAAGGAAGTACACTCAAATAAAGGGACAAGGTTGAGCGTAAAAGTGTTATGCGTAAAAAGTTACATGCGTAAAAGATCACATGCGTAAAAAGTCAAGTTTTACGCATGCATGAGTGAGCGTAAAAAAGTGATTCACGCTGGCACGAGTGATCGTGGGCGTAAAACTTAATATTACGCTAATACGTAACAACGTGGGCGTAAACTCAATATTACGCTTGCACGCATAACGTGAGCGTAAAAGCTAACACTACGCTGGCACGCACAGCGTGAGCATAAAAACTTCTCCCGAACTCCAATTTCCATGGGACCTTCGCCCAAGCCAAAACTGTGACTTCCATAGGTCAAAATGGGGTAGAATGAGAAGCTCTACTACATAAAACTATCTATTTTCAAAAATATGCAAGTTTGGTAGATCAAAACCCATGGACAACCGAAAATACAACACTTAGATCTATAAGAAATGAGCCAAGGAAATCAAAAATGCTAAGTACTAAACTCTCTTAGAATCACGAGAGGAAGAATAATGAACCATAAAATATGGGTTCTCATGTGGAGCAAGATGTACTTGCCTATAGTTGGTAGGTGGAGGAAGTAAATGAGGAAGAAGAAGAAGAGTAATGGTGAACGAAAGTAATGAAGAGAGAGAGAGAGAGAGAGGGGTTGGGGGCTTTAAATGAAAAAGGGGTTGGGTGGAGTTGGTCGGGTGCATGATGAACCAACACAAATCCGAAAATAGACCAACCTAGGCCGGACCTAAAGCAAGGCTGAAGCAGAGAATAAAAGCAGAAAGTAAAATGCAGAAAATAAAATTACAGGAAATTAATCATGAAATTAAAGGAATTTAAATACAGAACAATACATGATAAATATTAAATAAATACATTCGAGCAGTACATGCATTTAAAATACGTATTCTGGGAACGGAAAGTGACACAGACAGTAAGTAAAAATATACACGAGCTAACACTTGCTCGGCGGCTAAACGCCTCAAAAGAATAATTTTACAATAGAGTGGGAGAGCCAAAATAAACCCATTCGTTGCCAGGATTCCGTCTAGTGGTCACCATGTGGCTGGAGATTCGGTAGATCCTCTGGAGCTGCTCTGGTATCTGGCCATACAAAACTAGCTGGATCAGACCCCAGAAAGAGCAAGTGCCACAAAGGAGGCTTCACTTAGGAACTAAAACCAACAATTAGCACAAGAGTAAAAATATATATAAGACAGTAATTAAAAAAAAACATGACAGGTGATATACGATGAGATAACCATGGGACTATTCAGATAACTAGGTTACAACCCGTAAACCAAACAAGAACCGGGGTTGTAACCCTTCGTCTGAACAGAACATGGCTTCTCCCACCATTTATCGGCAAGATAAAATAAGAAAACAGGTCATGTGACAATCTTGTACAGAATCAAGACAAGAATAGACTAGTAAACTTCATCCAACATTTCACGGCCAAGCAATAAGTACGGCTTGATACTTTAGCTAACTAGGGTTACCACAGGCCTAGTTACTAACAAGATACAGCGAGATTATTCCACAGCCACAAGCCCTGCAGACCATCCAGGCTATCTGGACGTAATTTGGGTTGAATTCAAGTGGGTACATCGTCCAGGAAACGCATGTACCCTTAGGTGACTTAGAGGGTGCAACACATGACAGTGTGCTGGAAATGTGCCCTACTCGACGGCAGGCTACAGATCCCAAGTGGGGGGCCTAGATAACGGAATTGCCTGTTGCTGGAAAATCTCTTCATGACTACTGGATTATTCTAGTGATTAACCTTAGTCGATTTCAGTGGGTGTCCCTGATCGTGGTACTCAGGGATCCCCGTCCTAGACATGATGCAAGACAAGACGGGTTCATTTGTTCAAGCACAATCGTCCACGGTGTCCAGGCCATTCAATCTTGTCAAGTCGTGTTAGCCGTCGCAACAGCAATTTCGAGAAATATCATGTCAGGTTTATTTGTCAAGAGTGCGCCACGGCGGGCCACTATCAAGAATTATCATGTCAAGTTATCATGTCAAATTTGTCAGGTCAAGCTATCATGTCAGGAGTGCACCACGGCGGGTCACTATCAAGTCATGCCATTTATCAAGGAGAGGAAAAACTTGCACAATTAAATAATAATATATTTATAATATATATATTTTTGAAGCTAAGGAGAAACTCTACAACTTTTATGTTGGAAGTGGGAAGAAATTTTGACCACAATTCAGGCAAATAAAATATTAAATAATCAAAGTGGACCCCATGCGGCCCAAAAGTGGGAGAACAGACATGCGGTCAAAGAGAGTGGTAGGCCACCCATGCGGCCAGCCAAAGCATATGCGGCCAGCAAAATAACTGAAGGGGGGCCATGCGGCCAGCAAGAAATATTCATGCAACCAGAAAAGTCAAGGAGAGAGGAAACCACAATAAATGCAAGCTTTCACTCAAGCCAAAAGAAAAGGGATACGTGGCCACTCAAGTACAGAGGCCATGTGGGACTCGACAATTAATGCAGTAAGAAAAGTTCACGTGAATCTTTAATTAATGGTTCACGTGGCCAAGCAATAATTTACATTATTTTATAGTATGCCATCCAAGTATATAATGCCATGCGGCTACAATTAATAAATAGCCACTGTTCATGCGGCTAGGGATTATTCTCATGCGGCCAGAGATGTTCCTAGCAAATATTTAATATAGGCCATGCACTAATATACAAGTCCATGTGACCATGCATTCTTTAAGCTAGGCATTAATATATTAATATTCCATACGGGCAACTGATATATATGCGGCTACACTAAATTTAGCAGGCAAGCAATTTATTGCAAGGGCCATGCGGCTACAAATTTGTATCCATGTATGCAACTATTCATGCAACTATTCCTGTACGCAAAAGATATTAAACAACAGTTATACCCACATGCGGCTATCATAGGAGTGAATGGCCAAGCAATAATAAATGGCCCATGCCTGCATGCTTATGCGGCTCACATTTGAATTCCATGCGGCCAGCTTTACTACATGCGGCCAAGGATTTACACAAGCATGCAATTACATGCCAATGCTAAAGCATGCGGCTGCTTAGCTAGTTTATGCATGAATGCATGCATTAAAAAATTACTAATGGTTAAAGGCATGCGGCCACAAGGTCAGCCAAAGCATGAATGCATGCATTAGTTAAGTACTAAATAGTTAATGCATTAATTATATATTAAAGACTAATACATTAATTATATATTAAAGACTAATGCATTAATTATATATTAAAGACTAATGCATTAATTGAATTAATGCATGCAAATGCTTGCAGTTGCATGCAATTCCATGCGGCTACCAGGATTGGCCATGCAATTATATATTAAATAATATTAATAAAAGCCATGCAAAATTCTTATGCGGCCGAGGCAAATAAACAGTAGCCATGCGGCTACCAATGCAAGGCAATTAACTAAATGACCATGCAATTAATGCATGCCAGCAAATATTGATAAATGGCTATGTGGCCAAGGCAATACATTAATGCTCATGCGGCTGGATTTGTCCGTGCGGCAGGGAAGAACACTTGCCGCATAAAATAGTCATATGGTCAAGTACTATTCTTCTCCTCCACTCTCCGAGAAAAGGACACCATGAAGCCATGCTTCCAAGCTCCATAATTCCATCATCCAGAGTCCAACTTCGAACTTCCATAGGTCAAAATGGGGTAGAACAAAATTCTCTACAACATGGAACCATCAACTAGCAAAATTATGCAAGTTTGATAGATCAAAACTCATAAAAACCGAAAATACCACAAAATTAGATCTACAAGAAATTAACCACAGAAATGAAAAGTGCTAAGTACTAAAGTGGGTTAGAAACACATGAGGAAGACAATGGAACAATAAAAATGGAGTTCCTCCATGAAACAAGATGCACTTGTCTAAGCTCTCTCTCTCTCTCTCTCTCCTGGTAGGTGAAGAGTAAAGATGGAGAAGAAAAAATGAGTAATGAGAATTGATGGAAGAGAGAGAGTGGAATTGATATTTATGGTGGGAGTGGTGGTAGGTGGGAGTGGTTCTCCACATAAAACCAAACCAAGCCAATCCCACTAAACCGAACCAAACCAAGCCAATGCAATGCCATGATGAACCATGCTAATGCAACATACAAAATAAAACCTAAGGCTAACTAATTATGACAAACCAAAAAAATACGAGCCCGAAATACGTACACGTATTCCCAATACGTAATACGAACCATGGGCATTACAATAGACATCATGAACAAGTCTCCATTGGGTTTGGCGAGGCGGTAAGCACCGTTTGAGTATACCATCTCTATGATGAAAGGCCCCTCCCACTTGGGCTCAAACTTTCCTGGTGTTGTCACGACCCGCACCCTAGAGTAAGGGCACGAGACGTGGGTACGTCCAGCCTACGCCGCAGTGTCGGCGGTAGAACGCTGTCCTAGGTCACAACATCTAACAGTTAAAGGTAATAAACAGTTATATTCCCCGAATGGGGGTGACATAACAGAATATATCTCAATCACAGCTAAGGTAGAACATGAATAAGATAGAATGATAATAGATGATAATATCCAGGAAAGAAACATCACAGAGGTACAACCAGAATTCTAAGTGTCTATAAATAAATACATGTCCAAATCTCTGAAATCCAAATACAGTAATCCAAGTAAAGTAAAGACAATCCTAGTCTAAGGGAGTGTCATCTACTGCTAGTGGATCCTGCTGCTGGTCCAAGTCCAGGCACTCATCTAGTGTAGCACCGTAGTAGGTAGGGCAGAACGCCTCAGCCTCGTCCTCTGTAATATTTCAACAGGTCCAGTCAGGACAGGAGCGAGCACAGTACATCTCAACAAATCATAGCAGGTCAGGATATATAATCATGCTAGAGAGTAAGATACAAGAAACTGAAGAATAATATGGTAAACAGGAAAGACTGTAAATAAATAGCTACAGTATATAGAGAACTAACAATGTCTAGTGATTCAGAGCACAAGATGGTTATGTAAACGGTACGATGTTATACACGAGTAATCTACAGAGGTTGTACACGAGTAATCTACTGGATTGAATACATAACCACTTCTACTCCCCCGTCCCAATCAATACACAAGGATCTGGCTAAGTTATGTTATTGTACACGAAGGTCATGTGAATACATGATTATACACGATTTCACACGTTTCGTACACGAATGTCACAAATACAAGGAGTACACGATGTTCACGATAAAGTACACGAACACAAAATACCCGATGTATCAGCTAAGGGGATAACATCGCCCAACAAGATCCATATAGTACTAATCCGTGTTTTCAACGTGTCAGCATCATGTAAAGTAATCTAAAGCAGGAAATATACTCCTAATGTAGGATATGAAATGATCAGAGAATGTACTCGCATGTATCCGGTGAATCTGGAGAATATATACTATCCGAGGAGTGGTGTCTGTCTCCTATAGAACAGTATAAGTCACTATGAGTCTACAATGATAATAAGATGCAAATCAATGCATTCTACATGAATCTAGGTCAATCTAGACCAAAGTCAACTCTTGGTCAACTTTGGTCAACCCTAGAAGTCAAACTAGGTCAACCAAGTCAAACCTAAGTCAACTAGTCTAATCTAGGTCTAGCAAGCCATTCTAGGTCTAACAAGACTACACTAGTCTATTCTAGGCTCTACACTGACAAGCAGGCACAACCATAGGCCATAGGCTAAGAGACTAGGCCATGGGCCAAGGCAACACCATATACAATATCTATATTGATATATATGGGCTCCTAATCACATACTAGATATATACATTATATGAAAATATATATATATATATACATATATTGATACACACACATTGATGTGTTATTTAATATAACTAGAATATATATAAACCTATAGGCTATATGTATACCATACAACATTATAGGTTAATACATATATATGCATAGGTATAGAGAGGGGGACACATGTGCATGTGTCAAGTGATATGTGTGTGTGAATGTTTGATGAAGTGAGGCATGAGAGTGCACTAGTGTCAAGAAGTGTGGTGTGTGTCATGAGTGAGAGTGAGGGCATGTGGGCTTGTGTGTGTCATATGGTGCATGAAAAACAGTGTGAAACAAAGGAAATCAGTGAGCATTTGGTAAAACAGTGTAACAGTGTACAGGTGTGTGTGTGTGTGTGTGTGTGATAGAGGACAGTGAGGTAATGCATAAGTGTGTGTGTATAGAGGGTGTGCAGGTCCCATAAATCTCAGTTTTAATACAACCCCAAAACTCAGTAAAACAGTTTACAGTCCCATTAATCTCAGATTTCAAATATAGGAAAAAACCCCCCCTCTCAATCTCAGTTTAAAACACAACCTAAAATCAGTTTTCAGAATTTCAGTTTACAGTAATGAACCCAACATTAGTTCAAACAGTCCCAAACTTGGCCTAATTGAAATTCTCAGAATTTGAGTATTAAACAACAGTTTAAACAAACTCATGAAACACACTTAAAAACCAAATAACAGACCCCACATTTAAATCTCAGGTATAAACTCAGATTTAAACAGTTTGAACTCAGTTCAGTATTCACATAAAACCAAAACAAAATAGTTCAAAAACAGTCCTTTAATGAATTCTCAGTTTTTGAATCACACAACCACCCATTCAACCCCAAATTCTACATACTATTAGATAACAACTAGGTGAACACAATAGAGGTTTAATAACATGCAATTAGCAGTGTATAATAGGTTAAGATGATTGCTAAAAATGGATTTAGAAAACTGGACAGAATTCAGAAATATGGGCTGATACTAAGAAATTCAAAAAAAGGGAAAATGGAAATAAACATCGAAATTAAAATTAAAAACCCAAAACAAACGTTGGTAAAGTGAAAACACAGTGTGTACATGATATGTGATGTGTTTGTGTCCACAAAAGTGGACACAAACGTGTCCAAACATCATAAAACCAAAAACAATAAATCTGGACACAGTGTGCACAATCCTCGTGCACGTGTTCACGTCGTTCGTGTGCACGACACGACACTACACGACACAACCCACGTGGTTGTGTCCCAGGGTTAACCTAGTGTAGGGCTAGGGTTAGGATACCCTGCCACGTGTCCACGTCGCATGTGCGAGACACGGGACACGCGTGTCAGTGCACGTTTCAACAGCCGACTGTGCAGTACACAGATCGGTGCATGCGTTCGTGCGTGTCCGACACGACACATGGGCTCGTGTAACTTGACACACGGGGTGGCAGACATTGCCCCTTGATGTGTGTCAAGTCTCAAGTGTCGGGGTGGCGTGTCCGTGTCGCAATCGAGCCCGAGTAGCAGGGCACGTACAGTGCTCGTGCACGCGCGCGCGCGACCACGTGTACACATGCCTGTGCAGACTCGACACGACACAAAAAAGACACAAAAACACAGAAACCCTATAAGCGAGACCAAAACCTATTTTTCTATTCAAACACTTCTCCAAAATTCACACGAAATGCCCATTGGGGCATTTCAACAAACACATAGAACTAGCCACTGATACGTGTCCAGTTAGGACACGAATGAACACAAAATTTTAGGGTTTCCTATTCCTACAGTTAGGTTAGGTCTAGTGCTTCCTAATGATGCAAAAATTTTAGGATTCTAAGGTGAGGAATTGAATTTACCTAAGAGTATCAAAAGCCTCAAAAAAGCTTCAAAGAGAGGTGCTCCTCTTGATGGCCAAACTCTTCCAATGCTCTCCAAATATGAGAATACTTGATACCAACAACAAGTAGATAGAAATTAGAACCTATTGCAATTTGTTTGGGTTAAAAATGAATTAAAATAGATTTACTAGGATTTTTGGAAGATGGGGGCTTATCTCTTTCTAGAACTTGGCAAAAATTCTAATGGAGGCTAGCCCTAACTTTGAGGGGTATTAAATAGGAAGGGAAAGATCATAATGACCAGCCATGGGCTGATTAGAATTAGGGTTAGCTACATGGTGTGGGCCTATGGTCTTTAAGTCTCAAGTCATTAGTCATGACTTATGAAATCATAAGCCATTCTAGCCTAATCAACTCCAAATCTCTCCAAACAAGTTTCAATGACTTAACCCTCACTAAAATAGATCAAACCAAGTTTACTTAACCTAACCAAGTGGTCTTAACCTTGGTTAGTCACTAGGTTAGTCTTCTAGTCAACACTAGTCAAAGTCAACTATAGGGACAAAATCAAATATACTAAAAATCACTAAAAATCATATTAATTAAAATAAATCCAAATAATTAATAATAATTCCAAATAATTCACAAAATTTCAAAAATGACCAAATGACCAAAATATCCCCAAGCTAGAAAAGTGGTAGTGACAAATCTACCCTCCTTAAAATAATTTCGTCCTCGAAATTAAAGGCGAAACTAAACTGCTGAGAAGGATAGAGAAGTATACCTCAAGGTCCAAAAAGATAGGGGTACCGTTCGCGCATCTCATCCTCCCGCTCCCAGGTCGACTCTCCTGGAGAATGATGCCTCCATGCGACGCGTACCAAGGGTATCACCTGGTTCCTCAATACCTTCTCTCGACGATCCAGAATCTCCACAGGCTGCTCTGGATAACTGAGAGTAGGCCCAACCTCAATCTCCGAATGATCGAGCACATGGCTAGGGTCAGCCACGTACTGTCTTAACTGTGACACGTGGAATACGTTGTGAACTCCCACTAGTGCAGGTGGCAAGTCTAGTCTGTATGCCATGTCACCGACTCTTCCGCTGATAACGGAAGGGCCGATGAAGCGCGGGCTAAGCTTCCCACCTCCACCAAAACGTATCGTACCACGAGTCGGAGATATCCGCAGAAAAACTATGTCTCCAACCTAATCACAAGCAAGGTCTCAAGTTACTAAAAATCAAACATGATCAATCAAACAAAACAAAATATACAACCTACTTCTAATCCTATCTCTAAAACTGTACCTCAAACTCCAATGGCCTCCGGTGGCTATCGGCCCAGTGCCGATGTCTGTCCTGCGCCACGCGAAGTCTGTCCCTGATGAGCTTCACCTTCTCGGCTGCGTCAACAACCATCTCTGGTCCCAGTAAAGCTCGCTCTCCAACATCATCCCAAGATAAGGGTGTACGACACCTACGCCCGTACAGAGCCTCAAACGGTGACATCTCAATGCTGGCCTGAAAACTGTTGTTGTAAGTAAACTCCACCAAATGTAGGTGATCCTCCCAGGAACCTCCGAAATCTAGGACGCACGTCCGTAGCATATCCTCAAGTGTCTGAATAGTCCTCTCTGACTGTCCGTCCGTCTGGGGGTGGTATGCAGTACTAAACTTGAGCTGAGTGTCCAAGCTAGTCTGCAGACTCCTCCAAAAATGGGAAGTAAAGCGGCTATCCCGATCTGAGACTATGCTGACGGGAACTCCGTAAATCCTGACTATCTGCCTCATATACAACTCCGCGAGCCTCTCTGTAGACGTACCCACCTTGAATGGCAAGAAGTAGGCCGATTTGGTCAACCTGTCAACGATAACCCAAATCGCGTCTTTTCCTCCTGGTGTACGCGACAACCCAGATACAAAATCCATGGTAATATGTTCCCACTTCCACTCTGGAATGGGCAACGGCTGCAACAATCCTCCGGGCCTCTGCCTCTCTGTCTTGACCTGCTGACAGACCAAGCATCTAGCTACGAAGTGGGACACCTCCCTCTTCATCCCGTACCACCAGACATGCTCTCGCAGATCCCTGTATATCTTGTTGGCACCAGGATGTATAGAGTACTGCGATCTGTGAGCCTCCTGCATAATCTGCTCTCTGAGCTCCCCGCTGGGCATACATAACCGGGAACCGTACCTCAGGGCACCATCCTCTGCAAGTGAGAACTCATCATCCTCCAATCCTGCACTGATCTGCTCTCGGATACACCGCAGAGACACATCCTCGAACTGTGTCGCCTTGATCCTGTCCATCAAGTTCGACTGTATCTGAAGGCCCCATAACTGCATCTGCACTCCGGGCACAATCACCTCTATTCCAAGGCTCTCTAAGTCTGCAAGCAGGTGCCGATCCATAGTCAAGCACATGGCAGTTGGATACCTACTCAAGGCATCGGCAACCACGTTGGCCTTCCCTGGGTGATACTGAAGTGAGATGTCAAAGTCCTTCATCAACTCTAGCCATCTGCGCTGCCTCATGTTGAGCTCTTTCTGTATAAACACATACTTCAAGCTCTTGTGATCTGTGAAAATCTCCACCCTCTCGTCATACAGATAATGCTTCCACAACTTCAAAGCAAAAATCACCGCCGCCAGCTCCAGGTCATGGGTAGGGTAGTTCTTCTCATGGGGATGCAATTGCCTGGAAGCATAGGCAATCATCTTCCCATGCTGCTGTAAGACACAACCCAGCCCCTTTCCTGAAGCATCACTATAAATAGTGAATCCACCTGATCCTGAAGACAATGTCAGAATCGGAGCTGTCGTAATTCGCTTCTTCAACTCATCAAAAGCTGCCTGACACTCCTCTGACCAAACATACTCAGCATCCTTCCGGGTCAACCGTGTCAACGGCTCTGCAACCCGGAAGAAATCCTGTACAAATCTCCTATAGTATCCTGCCAGCCCCAGGAAACTCCTGATCTCTGCCACTGAAGTCGGCGCTGTCCAAGCCTCAACTGCTACAATCTTCTTGGGGTCAACTGAGATACCATCTTCCGTCACTATATGCCCCAAAAAGTCCACCCGGTCCAAGAAAAACTCACACTTGGAGAGTTTCCCATAAAGCTGCTCCCTCCTGAGAGTCTCTAGTACTACCCGCAGATGCTCCTCGTGCTCCTCCTCAGTCTTGGAATATACCAAGATATCATCAATGAACACCACCACGAACTTGTCCAAGTACTGGTGGAACACCTTGTTCATTAGATTCATAAACACTGCTGGTGCATTGGTTAGCCCAAACGGCATAACCAAAAACTCAAACTGCCCGTACCGCATCCTGAAGGCGGTCTTGGGAATATCCTCCCCCTTCACCTTCACCTGGTGATAACCCGACCTCAAATCAATCTTGGAGAACACCCGAGCTCCGCTCAACTGATCAAACAGATCATCGATCCGTGGCAGTGGGTATCTGTTCTTGATTGTCAGGTTGTTAAGTGCCCTGTAGTCGATACACATCCGTACCAACCCATCCTTCTTGGGTACGAAGAGTACCGGTGCACCCCAAGGTGAAGAACTCGAGCGAATGAAGCCCTTGTCCTGCAGCTCATCCACCTGCTTCTTCAGCTCCACCAGCTCGCTGTTGTTCACTCGATAGACATGCTGGAAGATCGATTCCGCACCGGGAATCAAGTCTATCGAGAACTCTACATCTCTGTCCGATGGAAGCCCTGGCAACTCCTCTGGAAATACGTCCATAAACTCTGCGATCAAGGTATGCGGAGCCACCTGCTCCTCAACTGAAGCTCCACAGAAGACTCCGTCGTCCTGCTCTGCCTGCCGCCGGGTGTACTCAAACTCTGGCTCTCCTGGCGCCCCGAACAAAACTCTACCCCCACGGCAATCAATACGGGCATGGTGTCTACTCAGCCAGTCCATACCTAATACTCTATCGTAGTTCGGTAATGGCATGACGAGTAAATTCACTCCCAACTCTCGGCCTCCTAATAAGATGCTCCGCCTTCTGCAAAAATCACTCACGAGGATGACCCCACCCCCGGTCGTGATCTTGCAAGTCTTAGGCAATGGTTCAGAAACCAAACCGTGTCTAATAGCATACGATACTGACACAAAGCTGTGGAAAGCCCCGGAATCAAATAGTGCAAATGCTGGAAGGGAATCGAGAAGAACCGAACCTGCTATCAGCTCCCCGATGGCCTCGGCATCCTCAGCTGCCATGGCGAAAGCTCGATCCTGCTGTCCACCTCGTGCCTGCTGCTGGTGCTGCTGGAACCTCTGCTGCTGGGTTTGCAGGGCTGGTCCCCTCTCCTGGCCTGCTGGAGCCTTGGCTTCCCCAGCTCCTCCTGGTATCGAACGCATCGACGCAACTGGACACTCTCGCATCTGATGGTCTGCTGATCCACACATCAAGCATCTACCGAGTCTCTTTCTGCACTCGTCCCACTTGTGCCCAGGCTTCTTGCAGAAAGTATAACTAACAGCCTGCTGCCTGGGTGCCTGCTGCCCTCTCTGCTGCTGGTGCTGCACCTGCTGAAAAGGTGCACGGCCCTGATGCTGGTGCTGCTGAACTGGCCTTTGCTGCTGAAAGTGAGGCCCCTTGGCCTGCCACTGACTGCTACTGCCACTCTGGAAGTTGTGACCCATCTTCTGCTTCAGCCCTAGGTCGTCTTCCGCTGCCATGGCCCCAGAAAATATCTCAGCAAAAGTGGCATTCCGGTCGCTCTTAGTCAGCGACCGAATCTCTCTAATCAGACCTCGGCGAAACTTCCTCACCTTCGTCTTCTCGGTCAAGTCATCTATAAACCGGGCCAATCTGCAGAACTCCCCGGCATACTCAGCTACCGTCTGGTTCCCCTGAACCAGACCCTCGAACTGTGCCTCGATACCTCCCAAGGCAACATCAGGAAAGAACTGCTTCTTGAACAGCTCCTTGAACTGGGCCCAAATCTGGCCCTCAACTCCCACCCTGGGATCTGCCTGGTACCACGTACGGGCTAAGTCCTGCATCTGGCTGCCCGCCGCCTCGATCTGGAGCCGATCTGGTATCTCTGCCAGTCGGAAGATCTCCTTAATATGCTCTATCCAGTCGTCTATAATGTGAATGCCCTCTGTGCCGAAGAACTCCCGAGGATGCATCTTCTGGAAGTCCTGAATGTCCTTCTCCCTCCGACGGGGTTGCTGCTGGGCCCCCTGGGCAGTAATCATCTCGACTGTGGTGTGAACCAGCTGGTGTGCCTCGTCGATCCCCTGACGGAAATCGGTAGTCTGCCTCGTCTGCTGCTGCAGGTGCGACTCCAGAATCCTCTCCACGAAGGAGAAAAAATGTGCAGCATCTACCATCCCTGCAGGCGGAGGCTGCTGCAGTAGAAGGATCTCAGGAATCACAGGGCTATGCCTCCTGGCTGCTGGAGGTGCTCCTCCAAAAGTCGCAGAGACACCGACTCCTGAGGGCTGCACTGGCCCCATGGTACTGGAAGTTGGCTGCTGGACACGAGAGGTGGCAGACCCCTCTCCAGCCTCTCCCGTCGCGGGGCGATGCGATCTCGTCTCAACCATCCTGGAGACACAGATCAAACAAGAAACAATTACTGAGAATGAGTCAAAAATCAAAGGAGGACAGTTTAAAATTCTAAGGAAGACAATAAGCAGCAAAATAGATATACGAAATCTGATAAGGAAATTTTCCTATTGTGATTGAGTACCTTCAAAAATATACTAATTCCTACTGCAGACTGCAGTGATATTCTAGTTCGAATACCACTACATTTCCAACCTAGACCTGCATGGGCCACCACTAAAAACGTGTCACGACCCGCACCCTAGAGTAAGGGCACGAGACGTGGGTACATCCAGCCTACGCCGCAGTGTCGGCGGTAGAACGCTGTCCTAGGTCACAACATCTAACAGTTAAAGGTAATAAACAATTATACTCCCCGAATGGGGGTGACATAACAGAATATATCTCAATCACAGCTAAGGTAGAACAGGAATAAGATAGAATGATAATAGATGATAATATCCAGAAAAGAAACATCACAGAGGTACAATCAGAATTCTAAGTGTATATAAATAAATACATGTCCAAATCTCTGAAATCCAAATACAGTAATCCAAGTAAAGTAAAGACAATCCTAGTCTAAGGGAGTGTCATCTACTGCTAGTGGATCCTGCTGCTGGTCCAAGTCCAGGCACTCGTCTAGTATAGCACCGTAGTAGGCAGGGCAGAACGCCTCAGCCTCATCCTCTGTAATATTTCAACAGGTCCAGTCAGGACAGGAGCGAGCACAATACATCTCAACAAATCATAGCAGGTCAGGATATATAATCATGCTAGAGAGTAAGATACAAGAAACTGAAGAATAATATGGTAAATAGGAAAGACTGTAAATAAATAGCTACAGTATATAGAGAACTAACAGTGTCTAGTAATTCAGAGCACAAGATGGTTATGTAAACGGCACGATATTATACACGAGTAATCTACAGAGGTTGTACACGAGTAATCTACTGGATTGAATACATAACCATTTCTACTCCCCCGTCCCAATCAATACGCAAGGATCTGGCTAAGTTATGTTATTGTACACGAAGGTCATGTGAATACATGATTATACACGATTTTACACGTTTCGTACACGAATGTCACAAATACAAGGAGTACACGATGTTCACGATAAAGTACACGAACACGAAATACCCGATGTATCCGCTAAGGGGATAACATCGCCCAACAAGATCTATATAGTACTAATCCGTGTTTTCAACGTGTCAGCATCATGTAAAGTAATCTAAAGCAGGAAATATACTCCTAATGTAGGATATGAAATGATCAGAGAATGTACTCGCCTGTATCCGGTGAATCTGGAGAATATATACTGTCCGAGGAGTGGTGTCTGTCTCCTATAGAACAGTACAAGTCACTATGAGTCTACAATGATAATAAGATGCAAATCAATGCATTCTACATGAATCTAGGTCAATCTAGACCAAAGTCAACTCTTGGTCAACCCTAGAAGTCAAACTAGGTCAACCAAATCAAACCTAAGTCAACTAGTCTAATCTAGGTCTAGCAAGCCATTCTAGGTCTAACAAGACTACACTAGTCTATTCTAGGCTCTACACTGACAAGCAGGCACACCCATAGGCCATAGGCTAAGAGACTAGGCCATGGGCCAAGGCAACACCATATACAATATCTATATTGATATATATGGGCTCCTAATCACATATTAGATATATACATTATATGAAAATATATATATATATATATACATATATTGATACACACACATTGATGTGTTATTTAATATAACTAGAATATATATAAACCTATAGGCTATATGTATACCATACAACATTATAGGTTAATACATATATATGCATAGGTATAGAGAGGGGGACACATGTGCATGTGTCAAGTGATATGTGTGTGTAAATGTGTGATGAAGTGAGGCATGAGAGTACACTAGTGTCAAGAAGTGTGGTGTGTGTCATGAGTGAGAGTGAGGGCATGTGGGCTTGTGTGTGTCATATGGTGCATGAAAAACAGTGTGAAACAAAAGAAATAAATCAGTGAGAAATCAGTGAGCATTTGGTAAAACAGTATAACAGTGTACATGTATGTGTGTGTGTGTGAGATAGAGGACAGTGAGGCAATGCATAAGTGTGTGTGTGTAGAGGGTGTGCAGGTCCCATAAATCTCAGTTTTAATACAACCCCAAAACTCAGTAAAACAGTTTACAGTCCCATTAATCTCAGATTTCAAATATAGGAAACCCCCCCTCTCAATATCAGTTTAAAACACAACCTAAAATCAGTTTTCAGAATTTCAGTTTACAGTAATGAACCCAACATTAGTTCAAACAGTCCCAAACTTAGCCTAATTGAAATTCTCAGAATTTGAGTATTAAACAACAGTTTAAACAAACTCATGAAACACATTTAAAAACCAAATAACAGACCCCACATTTAAATCTCAGGTATAAACTCAGATTTAAACAGTTTGAACTCAGTTCAGTATTCACATAAAACCAAAACAAAATAGTTCAAAAACAGTCCTTTAATGAATTCTCAGTTTTTGAATCACACAACCACCCATTCAACCCCAAATTCCACATACTATTAGATAACAACTAGGTGAACACAATAGAGGTTTAATAACATGCAATTAGCAGTGTATAATAGGTTAAAATGATTGCTAAAAATATATTTAGAAAACTGGACAGAATTCAGAAATATGGGTTGATACTAAGAAATTCAGAAAAGAGGGAAAATGGAAATAAACATCGAAATTTAAATTAAAAACCTAAAACAAACGTTGGTAAAGTGAAAACACAGTGTGTACATGATATGTGATGTGTTTGTGTCCACAAAAGTGGACACAAACGTGTCCAAACATCATAAAACCAAAAATAATAAATCTGGACACAGTGTGCACAATCCTCGTGCACGTGTTCACGTCGTTCGTGTGCACGACACGACACGACACAACCCACATGGTTGTGTCCCAGTGTTGACCTAGTATAGGGCTAGGGTTAGGACACCCTGCCACGTGTCCACGTTGCATGTGCGAGACACAGGACACGCGTGTCAGTGCACGTTTCAACAGCCGACTGTGCAGTGCACAGATCGGTGCATGCGTTCGTGCGTGTCCGACACGACACGTGGGATCGTGTAACTTGACACACGGGGTGGCAGACATTGCCCCTTGATGTGTGTCAAGTGTCAAGTGTCGGGGGTGGCGTGTCCGTGTCGTAATCGAGCCCGAGTAGCAGGGCACGCACAGTGCCCGTGCACGCGCACGCGCGACCACGTGTACACGTGTCTGTGCAGACTCGACACGACACGAAAAAGACACAAAAACATAGGAACCCTATAAGCGAGACCAAAACCTATTTTTCTATTCAAACACTTCTCCAAAATTCACACGAAATGCCCATTGGGGCATTTCAACAAACACATAGAACTAGCCACTGATACGTATCCAGTTAGAACACGAATGGACACGAAATTTTAGGGTTTCCTATTCCTACAGTTAGGTTAGGTCTAGGGCTTCCTAATGATGCAAAAATTTCAGAATTCTAATGTGAGGAATTGAATTTACCTAAGAGTATCAAAAGCCTCAAAAAAGCTTCAAAGAGAGGTGCTCCTCTTGATGGCCAAACTCTTCCAATGCTCTCCAAATATGAGAATACTTGATACCAACAGCAAGTAGATAGAAATTAGAACTTATTGCAATTTGTTTGGGTTAAAAATGAATTAAAATAGATTTACTAGAATTTTTGGAAGATGGGGGCTTACCTCTTTCTAGAACTTGGCAAAAACCCTAATGGAGGCTAGCCCTAACTTTGAGGGGTATTAAATAGGAAGGGGAAGATCATAATGACCAGCCATGGGCTGATTAGAATTAGGGTTAGCTACATGGTGTAGGCCTATGGGCTTTAAGTCTCAAGTCATTAGTCATGACTTATAAAATCATAAGCCATTCTAGCCTGATCAACTCCAAATCTCTCCAAACAAGTTTCAATGACTTAACCCTCACTAAAATAGGTCAAACCAAGTTTACTTAACCTAACCAAGTGGTCTTAACCTAGGTTAGTCACTAGGTTAGTCTTCTAGTCAATACTAGTCAAAGTCAACTATAGGGCCAAAATCAAATATACTAAAAATTACTAAAAATCATATTAATTAAAATAAATCCAAATAATTAATAATAATTCCAAATAATTCACAAAATTTCAAAAATGACCAAATGACCAAAATATCCCCAAGCTAGAAAAGTGGTAGTGACAGGTGTCTTGTGAGTCAACACCATCGGCCTCCTGACTGCCAGAACCAGGTCGCCTACTTGGAAAGTCCTCTGCTTGACCTTCTTGTTGAAAGCCTGTGATATACGGGCTTGATAGAGTTCGATGCGCTGTTGAGCTAGGAGACATTTTTCGTCAAGTGCCTCCAATTCTCGCAGACGGCGACGTTGATTGTCTTCCTCTGTTAGTTGATTTGTGATCGCTACACGGAGTGAGGGTATCTGGATCTTGAGAGGCAGTACCGCTTCGCTCCCGTAGACCAGGGAGAATGGTGTGTTGCCCGTCGGGGTCCGTACCGTTGTACGGTAGGCCCAAAGGCATTCGCCGAGCTTTTCGTCCCAGTCGTGTTTGTTGGATGACACGACCTTTTTGAGTAGCCTGACGATAGTCTTGTTGAATGCCTCGGCCAAACCGTTTGCTGCCAGATTGTAGGCGGTTGATGCCACTTTTTGAATGCGATTCTTATCACAGAATCTGCTGAAAATATGGCTGATGAACTGAGGACCGTTATCGTGGATAATCCTCCGAGGTACCCCGAAACGGTAGATGACATGGTGCTTGATGAAGCTGACCACCCTGGAGCTCTTCACTTCCGCCAGTGGAACTGCTTCTGCCCATTTGGAGAAGTAGTCGATGATGGCTAGGATGAAGCGGTGTCCTCTTGATGAAGGAGGGGTGATCGGTCCTACAATATCCATGCCCCAGGCTTCAAAGGGCCAGGAGGCGACCGTAGGATGTAGTGGTTCTGACGGTGTATGGATGAAGTCAGCGTGAAGCTGGCACGCATGACACTTTTTAGCATAGTCGACAGCGTCGGCTGCCATGGTTGTCCAGTAGTAGCCCATGTGTCGCAGTCGATCCTGAAACTTAGGGCCAGGTTGATGGGGCCCGCAGGTTCCGTCGTGAGCTTCTCGAAGGGATTCGGCTGCTTCTTCGTTAGATAAATATCGAAGGAGAAGTCCATCGTAGGAGCGTCGGTACAGCATTTTAGTAGCTGTATCGTAATAGAATCGAAGGGAACACCTCCTGACCGAGACGGCTTCTTTTGTGTCCTCTGGGAGAATTCCGTAGACAGCAAAGTCGATGAACGGGAACCTTCAGTCTCGGACATTAACACTAGCACTTGTTGACATGGCATGGGCCATTTGTGAGCATAGGTTATTTTTAGGACAGACCAAGTCTCGACCAACTATCGTGACGTAGTCTTGAGTCCCGAGGGGTGCTGCCAATGAGGCTGCGAGGCCAGCCAGAGCGTCAGCCTCCAGATTTTGTAAACAAGGTACATGTTCGATGAAGAACTTGGTGAAGGTTGAAATGATATTCAATGCAACTTCATGGTAAGGAATCAGATCTTCATGGCGAACTTCATATTGCCCTCTGATCTGGTTAACGATAAGTTTTGAGTCGTCGTAGGCTTCCAGATGATTCACCCCCAGCTGTTGCGCCAGCTGGAGTCCCATGATGAGCGCGTTGTACTCGGCAACATTATTGGAGCACGGCTTCGAAAGGGAGTAGGCACGCTGGATGACCAGCTGATCGGGGGAGACTAAGTCTACCACCACTCCTGTAATAATTTGGCCTTTGGGGCCTGTTCTTGAAGCGACATCGAAAAACATCCGCCAGACGGAGCTTTCTTCGGAGACGTTTGATTCTTGGACCTCATCCGGGATATCTTCATAGAGTCTGGAGAACTCTGGGATGGGGTGTGTAGCTAAAAAGTCGGCCAGAGCCTGACCCTTGACGGCTTTTTGTGGAACGAACCCATGTTGTATGGCGTTAGCAGGATCGCCCATGTAGCTAGCCGGGAGTTCAATGACCCTGGCTTCGTCATGAGAACTCTGAGTGGATTGACTCGGGAGATGACATGAATTATCTGGCCCGAAAAATAATGGCGAGTCTTCTGGATGGCAAATACCAAAGCCAAACACTCTTTTTCAACAGGGTTGTACCGGTGTTCGGCCCCGATCAGTGTTCTACCGAGGTAGTAGATAGCTTGCTTATAGCCTGCATCGCTGTTCTGAGCCAGCAGAGCGTCGAGGGAATGATCCATGGCACGGACGTAGATGAGAAATGGTTTGCCGGCGAAGGGTGCCACAGGACTGGTGGGCTCATCAAGTAAGTCTTGATATCGTCGAAAGCTTTTTGGCATTCCTCTGTCCAGACGTAAGAGACTTCCTTCTTCATGAGCTGGGTGAAGGGTTGACATTTTCCGGAAAGGTTTGCTATAAACCTCCGGATGTATGCTAGACGCCCCTGCAGGCCTCGAAGTTCTCGGAGGTTCTTCGGAGGGTCCATGTTAAGGATGTCTTTGGTCTTCTGGGGATCGACATGAATGCCTTTCGCCGTGATAATGAAGCCCAAGAATTTTCCACTAGAAACCCCTAGGAAGGATTTAGCGGGGTTTATCTTGAGTTGATGCGCTCGCATGAGATTGAAGACTGTCTTAAGGTCTTGTAGGTGATCTCCTTTGAGACGGTTCTTGACTGTGATGTTATCAACATAGCATTCGACTGTCTTGCGAAGATGCTGACGGAAGATGGTACTCATAGCCCGTTGGTATGTAGCACCAGCGTTCTTCAAGCCAAAGGGCATCATTGTGAAGCAGAAAACACCTTTTGGAGTCCTAAATGACGTGTGTTTTGCGTCATCGGGGAACATCTTGATCTGGTTGTAGACCGAATACCCGTCCATAAAAGACATGCGTTCGAAGCCACATGTGTTGTCGATCATCACGTCGGTGATTGGAAGCGGGAATTCCTCATTCGGACAAGCAGTGTTGTCACGACCCGCACCATTATGAGGGACACGAGCACGTGGGTACGTCCAGCCTACGCCGCAGTATCGGCGGTAAAACGCTGTATATAACATCTGTAAATACTACGACTAACAATATAAAGGTACCTGTACAGTATATACTCTCCGAATGGAGGTGACATAGCAATACAGTCTCAATCACATGATAAAACTAAGGTAGATAGCTCAGAAGGAAAAACATATGATAGATGAAATAGTAAATAAGTCCAGTGTCCAATATAAGCCCAGATATATACAACATCACAGGGTCTTAAAATATAACATAGAAGCTACAGTCTGATAATGCTAGCTGGATCGCAGTCCAGTCAAACCTAGCTAATCTACACTACTCTGGGAGTACAAAGTCTAGTGGCTCTAC
>JANAVB010014797.1:11550569-11575569 GCA_029216955.1 Iris pallida
GAGTCTCAAATGGTGACATCTCTATACTGGCATGGTAGCTGTTGTTGTAAGCAAATTTTACCAGGTGAAGATGGTCCTCCTAAGAACCCCCGAGATCAAGCACACATGTGCGAAGCATATCCTCCAAGGTCTGGATAGTCTTCTCCGACTGTCCATCTGTCTGAGGATGATAAGCGGTACTAAACTTGAGCGAGGTGCCCAAGCTAGCCTGCAAACTCCTCCAGAAGTGGAAAGTGAATCGGCTATCCCGGTCTGAAACTATGCTCACCGGAACCCCGTGCAATCTTACGATCTGACGAACATTCAGCTCTGCCAGCCTCTCCGTAGACAAACCCACTTTGAAAGGCAAAAAGTAGACCGATTTGGTCAACCTATCAACGTTGACCCAAACTGCGTCTTTTCCTCCTGGCGATCGTGGAAGTCCAGATACAAAGTCCATGGTGATGTGCTCCCACTTCCACTCGGTAATGGGTAGCGGCTGTAGCAATCCACCTGGTCTCTGTCTCTCGGCCTTCACCTGCTGACATCTTGTTGGCTCCAGGATGCATAGAATACTGAGAGCGATGCGCCTCCTGAAGAACCTCCTCCCGAAGCTCCCTACGCGGAAAGCACAGCCTAGTACCGTGCCGCAACGACCCATCTTCGGCTACAGAGAAATCGTCGAGCAACCCCATCCGCACCTGCTCCCTGATGCTCCTCAGGGCAACATCATCATACTGCGCTGACCTGACTCTATCCATCAGCTCAGACTGAATCTGCAAACCCCATATCTGGATCTCCACGCCCAGAATGATGACCTCGATACCCAAACTATCCAGGTCGGCCAACAAATGACGATCTGACGTCAAGAACATAGCTACTGGATATCTGCTCAAGGCATCTGCAACTACGTTGGCCTTCTCCGGATGGTACTGCAGTGATATATCGAAGTCCTTCATCAGCTCTAACCACTGCCTCTGCCGCATGTTCAGCTCCTTCTGAGTGAACACGTACTTCAAGCTCTTGTGATCTGTGAAGATCTCAACTCGCTCTCCATACAGGTAATGCTTCTATAACTTAAAAGCAAAAATAATCGCGGCCAACTCCAGATCATGAGTAGAATAGTTCTTCTCATGAGGACGTAACTGCCTGGATACATAGGCAATCACCTTTTCGTGCTGCTGAAGAACACAACCCAAGCCCTTCCCTGAAGCATCGCTGTAGATCAAAAATCCACCTGACCCAGATGGCAAAGTCAAGATCGGAGCTGAAGTCAACCTCCTCTTCAGCTCATCGAATGCAGCCTGACACTCAACAGTCCAGACAAACTCTACGTCCTTCCTGATGAGTCTAGTCATCGGCTCTGCAATCCGCCAGAAGTCCTGGACGAACTTCCGGTAAGAGCCAGCCAAACCCAGAAAGCTTCGAACCTCGACAACTGAACTGGGCGTAGACCAAGACTCGACTGCCGAAATCTTCCTCTGGTCTACCGAGATCCCGTGCTCGGTCACAACATGACATAAGAACTCGACCTGGTCCAAGAAGAACTCACACTTCGAAAGCTTCTCGTAGAGTTGCTCCCTCCTCAGAGTCTCTAACACAACTCTCAAGTGCTCCTTATGCTCCTCATGCGTCTTCGAATAGATCAAGATATCGTCTATGAAGACTACCATGAACATGTCAAGGTACTGATGGAATACCTTGTTCATCAAGTTCATGAACACCGCGGGAGCATTGGTCAACGCAAATGGCATCACTGTAAACTCGTAATGGTCGTACCGAGTACGAAATGCCGTCTTGGGAATGTCATCCCGCCTCACCTTCAGCTGGTGATACCCGAACCTCAAGTCTATCTTCGAAAATACCTTCGCCCCACTCAGCTGATCGAACAAGTCCTCGATCCTCGGCAAAGGGCACCTATTCTTGATAGTGAGGTTGTTGAGCGCCCGGTAATCAACGCACATATGGGACGTACCGTCCTTCTTCGGTACAAACAGGACTGGCGCTCCCCAGGATGAAGAACTAGATCTGATAAACCCCTTGTCCTGCAGCTCGTCGACTTGCTTCTTCAGCTCTATCAACTCGTTGTTGTTGACCCTATAGACATGCTGTGAAATGGGCTCGGCACCCGGCACCAAGTCTATAGAGAACTCAATGTCCCTGTCTGGCGGCATCCCCGGCAACTCCTCGGAAAAGACATCCGAGAACTCAGCTATCAACGGATGTGGCAAATCCTGCCCCGCCAACAAAGCTCCACAGAATCCAGCCTCCGGCTCCGCTGCTCCTCAAGCAAACTCGATCTCTGGCTCTTTTGACGCCCTAAAAAGAACTCTGCCTCCTCCACAATCAATACTAGCATGGTACATGCTCAACCAATCCATACCGAGTACCATATCGTACCTCGGCAGGGGCATTACGAGCAGACACGCACTCAAGTCCCGGCCTCTCAGGGTGACTCTCCGTCCCTTGCAAATATTATTAACTAGTATAATGCCTCCCCCGGTCATAATTGTAACACCCACTTTTTGAAATAAGGGTATTTAAGTCATTTTAGTCATTTTGTGATTTTCTAGATATTATTGACTTGTGATTGATTTAGCCTTTGGTCTAACTTTAGAAAACCCACACTAGAGACTAACCATGACCTATGATGAGTATCTAGCTAATTAGATTTTATTTTTAGGCTTTGGTTTAATTTAGAAGCCATTTGGCTATTTTTAGGCTATTTAATTAATTGGCCTTTGTAGCCTTTTGTTAATTGAGCTTAAACTCAACTTAAATAGAGGAGTGGGACCCATGAACCAACCTTGACCCTATTAGGACTCCTATGGCTGGCCAAAACAGGAAACCCCCATCCCCTATATAAGCATTGCATTGGAATAGATACCCCCTTTACAAAACCCTAGTTTCCAGCTCTCCAAAACCCTAACTTTTTCATCCGACCTCCGTTTCACCCCAAATGAAGTGCGTTGTGATCATGGAAAGGAGGACAATTTGCTGGAGCATTGTTAGCAAGGAGTTGGAGGCGTTTGCTCGGTGGAAACTGGTCGTTTCATCGATCGAGGAATCAGTTTCCTTGATACTTCAACTCTCAATAGGTAAACACCCAAACACCATAGTTTCTTCTGATTTTTCTTCATATTAGCATGCATCTAGGTACCCTAGAACTACCCATAAAGTTTGGTTAAGTTTTGTGTCCGTTTGATAGGGTATCGGACACGTATTGGATTAGATTTAGAAGTGTTCGATGAAATTCCTCTTAGATTTCAATCATGTTATTTTTGTAATCTAATTTCACAAATTTATAGCCCTATAGGTGAGGATTCCTAAACCCTAGGTTCTTGGTTGAATTGACACGATTTCGTATCCGAAACAGGATACGCACGTGCAGCACGAGGACCGCGCGCGTGTCCTGCTACTGCTGTGTCCGTTCTCATTGGACACGGCGATTCAACTTGAGAAAGTTTGTCAGTAGGGAGGCTCCACGACTGACAGCGTGCTCACAAAATTTCGTGGGATTTCGTGGAGCGTAGAGAGAGAAATCGAGACGGCATTGATCGCGGCCTGTCGCGCGCGCGTGAGAACGCGCGTCCGATACGCACTTCGTGCGACTCGGACATGTGTCAAGGGTCCTGTGCAGGCACGTGTATGTGTAGCCCTATAGTTGGGCTACGTTTGCGAGCAACCACGTGTCCTACCTTGCGCTGTGTCGAGACCTAGATCGTGTGACACGCGTGCACGAGAACTAGTTCAGTTTTGGTTCTTTAGTGTCCAGGACACTTCGTGTCCTATTTTATTGGACACAATTGCACCTACACCTCATGATTAGACCCAGGACACGTTACCAACCATCGGGTTCGAGCATTAATAGGTTTTTCGATGTTTTAGGTTATGAGTAGGTTTGAATGTTGAGTATCGGGTTAGTGTTTGTAATTCCAGTTTTTTTTTTATCAGAGATTGAATTGTTCCCAATTAATTCGATGTTAATTTCAGTATAAGACCTGACCTGAAAATCCTATATTACCTCACATGTGTGATTACCTGTTAGATTGCATAATAGGATAGGTTGTAATCGATTGGTGTTTGAGTTTGAGGGTCGTGTTTTAGGTATTAGACTTATTGAAATGTCTTTTTCCTGTTTTTAGTTTTTTCCTTCCTGTCAGATTCTTATGTTTCAGATTTCAATCCTTGATGTGAAATCATGTAGCAGCAAGCCACAGATCCCTCTTGACCTGTAATTGAGTTTACCTAGTAGTTTGCCACAGGAATAGGTTGCTTTCGAAATCAGGTTTTCATAGGAAGGATAGAGTTAAGTTCAGCTTTCTTTCCTGTTCCAATTCCTACTGTTGATATGTATTGATCTGTCCCAGTTCAAATTTCGATGTAAATTCTTGTATAAACCCAACCCACAGATCCCAGATGACCCTATCTAAGAGATGCATATTTGGTTGCATAATGGAAAGGACTGGGATCGAATTGGGTAGACATAGAGTATAGGCTATTATTAGTTTTTGATTCCAGTTTTCTTCCTTTCAGTTTTTGTTTTGATGTTAACTCTGTATAAACAGAGACTGCAGGTCCTAGGTGATATCATCTAGGTAATATCTAATTGGGTTGCATCATGAGGAGAGGGTTATATGGAATTGTGTAAGTATTAGCATAGGCTATGCTCAAGTAACCATATAGCTGAAATTAGTTTGTGTAGGTTGATATTGATTTGGGTATCATGAAGCTTAGTTCTTTGCCTTGTTCAGTTTTCAGTTTCAAAGTGTTTCCCAGTCTTAGAATACCTACTAGTTGATAATGGATAGGTTATGTTTAGTAGGATTAGACATGGAGAATTCAAGTGTATGGGATATATATATATATATATATATATATCAAGGTGTATAGGATATGCCTATAGCTGATTTAGGATTTAATTTTAGGATGCCAAGTTAAGTAGTTCAGTTGATAGTTAGATAAGTTTTGGTTAGTCCAATTTGTGATACCAAGTTAGTTAGGAGTTGTGATGTCAAGTGTCAAGTTTAGCCTATTGATTAGTTTAGGATTTGTTGAAAGGTAGGATAGATTCTAATTTTGTGTGTATTAAATAGTTGGTAGAATTTTGGTATTAGGATGCATTAGTAATTGATATGTAGGACTAGTATTGACCTAAAAGTGGACTTGTAGACTAGTTAAGCAACTTTGACCTAGTTTGACTAGTTTGGTTGACCAAAGTTGACCCAAGGTTGACTTTGACTTAGATTGCCCCAAATCATGTAGAATTTGCATTAAAGGTATTCCTTATGATATTTTAGACTGTATTATAACATGTGGTTGTTTTAAATAGGATCTTATTACTCCAGTCCAGTCACTTTTTATCATCAGCAGTTCGGATTGCCAGGCGAGTACATTCTCTGATCTTTTCATGCTTCTTTGGATATGTACTCTTGTTATAGACTAGTATACTTGATGCTGACACGACGTTCACACGGATCGGTACCCTATGGATCTTTTCATGCGATGTTATCCCCTCGGATACATCGAGTATGTCATGTTTCATGTACTTTATCATGTTCATTATGTACTCCATGTATTCACATTTATCCATGTGCACTCATATGTTATTCATGTACACTCATGACCATATGAGCTCCATATATACAGTAGTTGTTATCCATGTGCAATAACATAACATGCTTCGATCCTTGTGTATTGGTTGGGGGCAGGGAGAGTGTAGTTGGTTATGTGATCATTATCCCCAGTAGTTGTTATCCATGTTCTTTCCGTAGTTGTATCCATGTGCAACCCAAGCTGTTTACATAACCAATTCATGCTCTGATTCACGTAGAAGGTTATATTCTTTATTTATCATATTTACATCAGTTATATTTTCTTTCATGTTGATTTCTCTTTACAGCGATTCATGTATAGTTTTCTATAGCTTGCTTTATATGTCCATTCCTGATATGAACTGTTATGAGAGATATGTGCTCGTTCCGTCCTGATTGGGCATGTTGAAAATTTTACAGGTGATGATGAGGAGTATTGTCCTACTTATTATGGCATTGGCTTAAATGACACTGGCGACGTGGACCCACAGGAGGATCCCACAGTCGCTGAGGACTTGCCCATAGTCTAGCTGAGACTTAGTACTTTATTTGTATTTTCTATTTGAGACTTTTATGAGTTGTACTTGAGATATTTCTGGTGGTTTACACCTATACCTTTATTGCGACTTTCTTGAGATTATCCTTCTTCTATTCTATCTTAGTATTGTGATTGAGTTACGTATTATTTTACTCTTTATTCATAGCTTGGTTAGATTGTATTAGATATGGTGACTCAGGACAACGTTCTACCGCCGACACTGCGGCGTAGGCTGGGCGTTCGTTACTTCTCGTGCCCTCACACTGGGTGCGGATCGTGACACGTTTTTAGTGGTGGCCCATGCAGGTCAGTCGCAATCACAACTAGTGTGATTCGTAGTGGTACTCGAACTAGAGTATCATTACAACCTGCAGTAGGATATAAGATATAAGTTAAAGTACTCAATCACTATTAGGAATTCCTGAGAGATTCCTGGGACGACCCTTGAGAATCTCATTTTGAGCTTCGATTTAAATTCTTTTTCCCCTTACTTTAGTCCACCTTCCTCCCTCGATTCTTGCATCTTGTTTGAACTCTTTTCACCAATACCCTTACTTCCTTGCGTTTAATAATGGTTAGGAAGATGGCTACACTGCTATATACTCATTGGTCAAACGCATGGCTAGGAGGATTACATTAAGGAATTGGGATACACGAAGATTTTGATTAAGTTATAAGGGCATTTTTTTTAAATGGATGATTTAATGATTAGTAGTTTGTAAGTTGGGATATTACCAAGAAAATTTATCTTAAAGATTTTAAGTAGTAATCACCAGAGGATTATAAAATTATATTTTGATACTAGAGAAAAATAGTTAGAATCTATATAAATCGATTTCAGAAATTAATGTGATTTATGAATTATTGGATTATGATTATACATCTTTGAACGTATATAGATTGGTTTGATAATAAAAAAAGGGGGGGGGGGTGGCAGTATGAACTATTAAATGGAGTCGTACAAGTTGCGATGTATATGTTGATGGATTTCAATTTAAGTGGAAGCAATGATATTAAAATTTTTGGTTTAGAAGATCGGGAAGATATGAAAACGATTATGTTGGAAGAAATTTTTATTTATTTATTTTGGAATCATGTCAATTGATTGAAGATTTAAAAATCTATTAGGATTTTGGTTTAAGAAGTAGTGATTATGTTTCAATGACTTAGAAGGAGAAATTATGGTTGATAAGTGCGTTAAAATACTGAGCTGTAAATGCTAGACTGCCGTGATATGCTGAGTGTCTATTTTGAGGATTAATTGAGACAAATTGGGAGTTTTAAAAGTTATGAAGTGATATAGAATTTTATGGATTCATGATTTATTAACTCTGGAGTTCAAAGTTGGATTGAAATGTTAAATTTTGGAAAGGTTAGTAGTAATGTGATAAAAGTTACTATGAGGTTTATGAAAAGGATTTAAATGTTAGTCGTGGTT
Organism: Iris pallida; assembly: GCA_029216955.1. Lineage (NCBI taxonomy): Eukaryota > Viridiplantae > Streptophyta > Magnoliopsida > Asparagales > Iridaceae > Iris > Iris pallida. Next base: position 11,558,119 of record JANAVB010014797.1, read on the forward strand.
AGATTGGAAGGCTTAGAGTGAATACAAATTGAGGTAGTTATTTTTTGGAATTTTTTTTTTAAAAGGAATGTAAAGGTAGGCCACCAAGGTAACCTTAATGAGATAGAAGTGTTCCACACTAATTGCCATATCACTCGTGACTATGATAGTAGTATATACTCCAGTATTATTAGTCGTCTGCCAAACTATGGGACTGTATCTCAAATCTTGACCTACTCAATCTTCCCTCAAATCTAGATCTTTTATTATGACTTCTAACCATTTGTATTTGATCATTTCTTAACAGTATTCGCCTTTAGTACTGTGTCCCTAGATTATTTCACTGGATTCTTAATTAAACTTATTTCATGCTTCAACTTGATTTCCTTTATTTTTGTATTAGTTGTCACCTCTTGAACCTTTACCATGATACTAAAATACTTTCTGACTTAAATTCGAGATTCAACCATGACTCAATTCTTTCGACCCGACATGGGATGGAGTTCTTCTTGTTCTTTAAATGCTTAACGTTGTACCTTATCTTGATTGCTTGACCAGCTTAGTTAAGGATCTTGGACTATTTCTTTTCTTCTTCATCATTACCTCCCTTACTTATACTTGACTATCTTATGTTGCTAATTTAGCCTTAGTTTTGCAAGCTTATCCTTTTTTGAGCTTGATCATGACATATTTTATTGGGTCGCGACCCACTAACATATTGTCTAATCAGAACCGGTGTATGATGGTCTGATCAACCTAGTGCACTTGGTTCGCTTTCATATATTACTCTACGTGGATGAGACTCTAGAGCATCTGTCTCATCCACGACAGTTTGGCAATTCTCCTTGAACTATTTTCGTCGTCTATGAACCACGTATTGTACTCAATAGTATCGTCTTTGAACTCTTTTGCTTTTGTCTTTCATATATTTCAGAAAGGCAAGGCACTGTACTTAATAGGTCAACCCAGAGTATCACGTTTAGCTTCCTTATCAAAGAAGGATAATGGCTTATTTCCATATCCTCGCAGTATTTCTTTAGGATTTCAATAGTGTTGAATTCTAAACCCTTGATCGCGACCAGTCGACTTGGTCATTCCCTTATCATCCAATGTTGGAACCTTATTCAATTGAATTAATTCAATTGTGACAGGGATTTCAAATCTTGGATACTCGTGCCCAGACTTCAATGATCTCGTTCTCCATCTTGCCCAAACCTCGATTCATCCTGGATTTGATCAACTTAGATCATATCGAGACTAAAATTTCTATAGATATATATATATATATGGTGTGCTTGGATTTCAGTGTTATTGACAGTCGTGCTTTAAACTTTCGATTTCTTTGTATCATCTTTAGAATATTAATGATTTATGGTTAATTTCAGTTGTTTTTATAATCACCGGTATTTGTATAGGGTGATGTACTGCCTTACAGCCCAATGATTTATTATTTATCCTTATCTTTTCCAGAATGGCACCCAGGACCAGAGTTTGTCCCCAGGGCACAGCTACAATTCCGGATGAGACCGAGATTTTACTTTCCCCTTCTATTGCTCAGGAGGTGTTAGCAGCCTCACCGGAGAATTTTTCTCCATCTCCTATCCTTCAGGAGAGGACTGCAGTTCAGCCGGAGACTGAGGGCCTTCTTTTGCCTCCTGAAGTGGTACCCCATGCCATTCCTGTTGGAGCTCATATTCACAGATTTCTTCAGGATTTGCGGGAGGTACAGAGACTTCAGGCTGAGCTTATGAGAGAGCAGAGTCTCAGTATCCAACTGTTGTGGGATTACATACATTCGAGGGAGGAGCCTAGTCCCAAGAGAGCGAGGAGAAGTTTATACCCAGAGCCTCAGGAGTACCCAGGCTTTCAGCCTAGACCATCCTATCCAGTTCAGATTCCTGTCCAGCAGAGACCAGCTGAGCGAGTGCCTACCTGTGCCTTCTGTAAGAAGCTTGGGCACGCATGGAAGGACTGTAGGAAGAGACTAGGATTGTGCCTATTTTGTGGGTCAGCTGCACACAAGATACGAGACTGTCCTACTACACTTACCCCTAGACGAGGCCTACCTCCAGGAGAGAGAGTTCCAGCTACCAGACCTAGTAGAGGTGAGTTCTTGACCCATACCTTATCCTATCTTGATGATTACTGTACCCTACCATAATGTTTGTATGCTTGATACCTTATGATTACTTTTGATCTAGTATGACTTTAATAGCTAGACGAGACTCCAGACTGATTGTCTGCCATAACCCTGTATGATTTCTTTTCAACTGCATGATTTAGATAAGTTTTCTTAAGACCATGATTGTTGGGGATTGACCTAGAAATAGTAGGATTATCTTAATTTCAAGGACGAAAATATTTTAAGGAGGGTAGACTTGTAACACCCACTTTTTGAAATAAGGGTATTTAAGTCATTTGAGTCATTTTGTGATTTTTTAGATATTATTGACTTGTGATTGATTTAGCCTTTGGTCTAACTTTAGAAAACCCACACTAGAGACTAACCATGACCTATGATGAGTATCTAGCTAATTAGATTTTATTTTTAGGCTTTGGTTTAATTTAGAAGCCATTTGGCTATTTTTAGGCTATTTAATTAATTGGCCTTTGTAGCCTTTTGTTAATTGAGCTTAAACTCAACTTAAATAGAGGAGTGGGACCCATGAACCAACCTTGACCCTATTAGGACTCCTATGGCCGACCAAAATAGGAAACCCCCATCCCTTATATAAGCATTGCATTGGAATAGACACCCCCTTTACAAAACCCTAGTTTCCAGCTCTCCAAAACCCTAACTTTTTCATCCGACCTCCGTTTCACCCCAAACGAAGTGCGTTGTGATCGTGGGAAGGAGGATAATTTGCTGGAGCATTGTTAGCAAGGAGTTGGAGGCGTTTGCTCGGTGGAAACTGGTCGTTTCATCGATCGAGGAATCAGTTTCCTTGATACTTCAACTCTCAATAGGTAAACACCCAAACACCATAGTTTCTTCTAATTTTTCTTCATATTAGCATGCATCTAGGTACCCTAGAACTACCCATAAAGTTTGGTTAAGTTTCGTGTCCGTTTGATAGGGTATCGGACACGTATTGGATTAGATTTAGAAGTGTTCGATGAAATTCCTCTTAGATTTCGATCATGTTATTTTTGTAATCTAATTTCATGAATTTATAGCCCTATAGGTGAGGATTCCTAAACCCTAGGTTCTTGGTTGAATCGACATGATTTCGTGTCCGAAACAGGACACGCACGCGCAGCACGAGGACCGCGCGCGTGTCCTGCTACTGCTGTGTCCGTTCTCATTGGACACGGCGATTCAGCTCGAAAAATTTTGTCAGTAGGGAGGCTCCATGACTGACAGCGTGCTCACAAAATTTTGTGGGATTTCGTGGAGCGTAGAGAGAGAAATCGAGACGGCATTGATCGCGGCCTGTCGCGCGCGCGTGAGAACGCGCGTCCGATACGCACTTCGTGCGACTAGGACACGTGTCAAGGGTCCTGTGCAGGCACGTGTATATGTAGCCCTATAGTTGGGCTACGTTTGCGAGCAACCACGTGTCCTACCTTGCGCTGTGTCGAGACCTAGATCGTGTGACACGCGTGCACGAGAACTAGTTCAGTTTTGGTTCTTTAGTGTCCAGGACACTTCGTGTCCTATTTTATTGGACACGATTGCACCTACACCTCATGATTAGACCCAGGACACGTTACCAACCTTCGGGTTCGAGCATTAATAGGTTTTTCGATGTTTTAGGTTATGAGTAGGTTTGAATGTTGAGTATCGGGTTAGTGTTTGTAATTCCAGTTTTTTTTTTATCAGAGATTGAATTGTTCCCAATTAATTCGATGTTAATTTCAGTATAAGACCTGACCTGAAAATCCTACATTACCTCACATGTGTGATTACCTGTTAGATTGCATAATAGGATAGGTTGTAATCGATTGGTGTTTGAGTTTGAGGGTCGTGTTTTAGGTATTAGACTTATTGAAATGTCTTTTTCCTGTTTTTAGTTTTTTCCTTCCTGTCAGATTCTTATGTTTCAGATTTCAATCCTTGATGTGAAATCATGTAGCAGCAAGCCACAGATCCCTCTTGACCTGTAATTGAGTTTACCTAGTAGTTTGCCACAGGAATAGGTTGCTTTCGAAATCAGGTTTTCATAGGAAGGATAGAGTTAAGTTCAGCTTTCTTTCCTGTTCCAATTCCTGCTGTTGATATGTATTGATCTGTCCCAGTTCAAGTTTCGATGTAAATTCTTTTATAAACCCAACCCACAGATCCCAGATGACCCTATCTAAGAGATACATATTTGGTTGCATAATGGAAAGGGCTGGGATCGAATTGGGTAGACATAGAGTATAGGCTAGTATCAGTTTTTGATTCCAGTTTTCTTCCTTTCAGTTTCTGTTTTGATGTTAACTCTGTATAAACAGAGACTGCAGGTCCTAGGTGATATCATCTAGGTAATATCTAATTGGGTTGCATCATGAGGAGAGGGTTATATGGAATTGTGTAAGTATTAGCATAGGCTATGCTCAAGTAACCCTATAGCTGAAATTAGTTTGTGTAGGTTGATATTGATTTGGGTATCATGAAGCTTAGTTCTTTGCCTTGTTCAGTTTTCAGTTTCAAAGTGTTTCCCAGTCTTAGAATACCTACTAGTTGATAATGGATAGGTTATGTTTAGTAGGATTAGACATGGGGAATTCAAGTGTATGGGATATATATATATATATATCAAGATGTATAGGATATGCCTATAGCTGATTTAGGATTTGATTTTAGGATGCCAAGTTAAGTAGTTCAGTTGATTAGTTAGATAAGTTTTGGTTAGTCCAATTTGTGATACCAAGTTAGTTAGGAGTTGTGATGTCAAGTGTCAAGTTTAGCCTATTGATTAGTTTAGGAGTTGTTGAAAGGTAGGATAGATTCTAATTTTGTGTGTATTAAATAGTTGGTAGAATTTTGGTATTAGGATGCATTGGTAATTGATATGTAGGACTAGTATTGACCTAAAAGTGGACTTGTAGACTAGTTAAGCAACTTTGACCTAGTTTGACTAGTTTGGTTGACCAAAGTTGACCCAAGGTTGACTTTGACTTAGATTGCCCCAAATCATGTAGAATTTGCATTAAAGGTATTCCTTATGATATTTTAGACTGTATTATGACATGTGGTTGTTTTAAATAGGATCTTATTACTCCAGTCCAGTCACTTTTCATCATCAGCAGTTCGGATTGCCAGGCGAGTACATTCTCTGATCTTTTCATGCTTTTTTGGATATGTACTCTTGTTATAGACTAGTATACTTGATGCTGACACGACGTTCACACGGATCGGTACCCTATGGATCTTTTCATGCGATGTTATCCCCTCGGATACATCGAGTATGTCATATTTCATGTACTTTATCATGTTCATCATGTACTCCATGTATTCACATTTATCCATGTGCACTCATATGTTATTCATGTACACTCATGACCATATGAGCTCCATGTATACAGTAGTTGTTATCCATGTGCAATAACATAACATGCTTCGATCCTTGTGTATTGGTTGGGGACAGGGAGAGTGTAGTTGGTTATGTGATCATTATCCCCAGTAGTCGTTATCCATGTTCTTTCCGTAGTTGTATCCATGTGCAATCCAAGCTGTTTACATAACCAATTCATGCTCTGATTCACGTAGAAGGTTATATTCTTTATTTATCATATTTACATCAGTTATATTTTCTCTCATGTTGATTTCTCTTTACAGCGATTCATGTATAGTTTTCTATAGCTTGCTTTATATGTCCATTCCTGATATGAACTGTTGTGAGAGATATGTGCTCGTTCCGTCCTGATTGGGCATGTTGAAAATTTTACAGGTGATGATGAGGAGTATTGCCCTACTTATTATGGCATTGGCTTAAATGACACTGGCGACGTGGATCCACAAGAGGATCCTACAGTCGCTGAGGACTTGTCCATAGTCTAGCTGAGACTTAGTACTTTATTTGTATTTTCTATTTGAGACTTTTATGAGTTGTACTTGGGATATTTCTGGTGGTTTACACCTATACCTTTATTGCGACTTTCTTGAGATTATCCTTCTTCTATTCTATCTTAGTATTGTGATTGAGTTACGTATTATTTTACTCTTTATTCATAGCTTGGTTAGATTGTGTTAGATATGGTGACTCAGGACAGCGTTCTACCGCCGACACTGCGGCGTAGGCTGGGCGTTCGTTACTTCTCGTGCCCTCACACTGGGTGCCGGTCGTGACAATAATCTTGTAAGTCCTACCCATATATTCAGCAATAATATTGTGTCTCGGAGCAAAGAAAACAGATACAAAACTATGAGGGGTACCAGAATCAAACAAGGCGAAAGCAGGGAAAGAATCAAGGAGAACATGACCTGCTACAACATCTCCCACGGGCTCTACCTCCTCCTCTGCTGCCAAAGCGAACACCCTGTCCGTGGGTGCTCCCTTCTGGTGCTGAACAAAGCGCTGCTGCTGGGTCTGAAGTGGAGGATCTCTCTGCTGAACTGCTGGTCCTCTAGCCGGCTGCACTCTGTCCTGGCCTCCTCGGACTCCGCGAAAGCGGCAATCCCTCAGCTGGTGATCAGGCGCCCCACAGTAGAGACAGACGCCCAACCTCTTCTTGCAAGCCTTCCTAGTGTGCCCCGACTTCCCGCAGAAGCCGCACGGAGTAGCCGGTCTCTGGCCCTGTCCCTAGTGCTGCTGGACACGCGCTGGTGCCTGCTGAATCTGCAACAGAGGCTGCTGCTGAAATGGACTCTGCTGATGCTGAAAGTGGGGGCGCTTGGCCGGTCCCGCACTGGAACTCGCCCCCATGGTATCTCTGCTCCTCTTTGGCATGAGGTCGAAGTCCTCCTCTACAATCTGCGCGTGCATCAATATCTGATCGAACGTCACATTACGGCGACCCGAGGTGCGGGTGCGCACTGCATGAATAAGTCCCCTACGAAACTTACGAGCCTTCTGCCCCTCATCCTGGATCATATCGGGAGCGAACCTGCTAAGACGGAAGAACTCTGCTGCATACTCGTCCACCGACGAGTTCCCCTGTACTAGACTCACAAACTGGCCCTCCAATGCTGTAAGAGCCACGTTCAGAAAGAACTTCTTCTTGAAGAGCCTCCGAAGTCCTCCTATGCTAGCCCTCTCACTGACGCACAAGTATCCGTACGGTACCATGTCAGCGCCATATCGAAGAATCGGCTGGCTGCGGCTGAAACCCAAAGTGCTCCAGGAAGCTCTGCCAGCTCCATGCTCCGCTGCACATCCTCTAGCCAATCGTCCGCATAAAGGATGCCCTCCGTGCCCACGAAGTCCCTGGAGCTCATCTTCCTAAAGTCTAATATTGTCCCTGGCCTGGACTACTGCTGGTACGGCTGCTGGCTAGTAGGGCCCTGTACCGTACCCGGTGCTACTCTCTTTACGACTGTCAGTGCAAGCTGATGCAAGTTCTCCATGCTATGTCTCAGCATCTCAATCTGACGGTGTGACGCCTCCGTCTGGCACTGCGATGCCTCTGCCTAGGCTCGTTGTGTCTCCATCATCCGCTGAAGGAGAAGGAACATATGATGTGCATCCGTCGGTATCGGTGGTGGTGGCAGTAGCATCTCCGAAACGACGACCGAAACCCTCTGGGATGGAGGTAGTAGACCTCCCTGTACAACTGCCAGGGCCTCTGGGATAGTGGAATCACTGGGGGCAGTCTCGTGAACCTCCTCCTCAGCCTGGTCAGATCTCTCGGGTAAGCTACTCGATCCAGTGGCCTGCAGGTGCGTCTTCGTCATCCTGGAGACGAATTGAAACAAGGAGATCAATATGGCACATGAGAAGATATTATCAAAGAAGGACAGTTAATTTAATACAAGGAGAGTAATCATGATAATCAAAAGATCAAAAAAATTTCCTAGGTGTGATTGAGAAACTCCTATCATATTCTAGGTCCTACGTCCTAATTGCAGGCTCGTAATTAGTACTCTAAGTCGAGCACCATTACGAGATCGCACTAATTACGACACAGGACCTGCATGGGCCACCACATAAACGTGTCACGACCCGTACCCTTATGAGGGGCACGAGCACGTGGGTACGTCTAGCCTACGCCACAGTATCGGCGGTAGAATGCTGTATATAACGTCTGTAAATACTACGACTAACAATATAAAGGTACATGTACAGTATATACTCTCCGAATGGAGGTGACATAGCAATACAGTCTCAATCACATGATAAAACTAAGGTAGATAGCTCAGAAGGGAAAACATATGATAGATGAAATAGTAAATAAGTCCAGTGTCCAATACAAGCCCAGATATATACAACATCACAGGGTCTCAAAATATAACATAGAAGCTACAGTCTGATAATGCTAGCTGGATCGCAGTCCAGTCAAACCTATCTAATCTATACTACTCTGGAAGTACAAAGTCTAGTGGCTCTACTATAAGGCCACGGTCCTGGACTACTCCATCTAACTCGAGCCCATAATAGGTCGAGCAGTCCACCTCAGAATCATCTGTAATATATCATAACGATATCCTGTCAGGAAAATGAGCAAGTACAAGCACTAACAGCAGTTCCATGTGAATTGACAAATTCTATAAGAGACAGTATAATGAACTACAAGACAAGGATATATGAAGACTTGGGAACCGTTCGGAAGCTGAGTTACAACCCTTAAACCAAACAAGGATCGGGGTTGTAACTCTTCTTCCGAGCAGAACTTAGTCTCCAATCAAGGTACAATATAAAGGCATGTAGAATATGTGAGTAACTGAATATCATAGCATGGTGAGAAAGTACTGAATGTAGAACAGAACAGGATATATAATAAGATAAGTAAATATAAAATGTGACTTGAATTATTAGAGCGATATATGATCGGCATGGGATAAGTGACAGGACAGGCTATCCACTTGGCCCGGTAATCCGCGGTGACCTCAATGGAAAGTCATGCCGGCCAACCTGGATAACGAGCACAAGGTAAATAGGATCTCAATACACCCTACGTGAGGGGAGAGTGGCACGAGCACAAGAATAGTGACAGGGTGGCTCTGATCATATAACCCCTAATAATTCTCCATCTCCGAATAGTACAATGGATCTGGACATGACACGTCATGGCACATGATTCCATAAGAGGGTAGCAAGTCCCCTTAGAAATTGGTGTCTATACAAGTATAGGGAACAAGGCAGAAAATATACCAATATACCCAGAAATCTAGGAACAATATCTCATACCGTGATCCAACATATACTAGCCCGTGAACTATCGTGACTGGGAATCAAGTAAGACACTACGACTGAATCAGATATAGCAGATATCAAGACAGTAAAAACTATCAGTGAATGTACTCGCCTGCTGTCTTGAGCTGTAGGGTATATCAATGCTCAGAGTGGTAATCAGAGACCTAAAGATGAGATATCTCATATTAATTTAGGTTTAACAAGTTATGAATGATTTACAATGAATGATATGAATTCTAGGTCAAACTAGGTCTCACTGAGTCACACTAAGTCATGTCAAGTCAATCTAGGTCAATTCAAGTTATATCAAGTCAAACTAAGTCAGACTAAGTCAACCCTAGGTCATACCAATCATCGCAAGTCAAAACAAGTCGAAGCAAGTCAAACGGGATCAAGAGTTGGCCTACAGTTGACTTTTAGTCAACTGGTCAACCCTGGTCAACTTTGGTCAACCCTAGGTCATACTGGTCAAATATTGACCAACAGTTGACTTTTGGTCAACTGATCAACTCTAGTTTGGATTTGGTCAAATTTAGATAAAGTGTTGACTCATCGTTGACTTTTGGGTAAAAAGTCAACTCTGGGTCAACCGAGCCAAAATTGGTTCAAAAATGATATTTGTAGGGTGTATCTAACAAGTCACCTAAGTTTTAAGTCAATCCGAATATCCGAACCCCGTATCTTGAATTTACCCGATTACCCTTTAATACACTTACCCTTAAACCATTCTAACTTGACGCCAAGTGGCCTTCCCTTAGGAATTTCAATCCGGGCTTCCTAGGGTAGTAGGGTACTAGCCTATACAATGATTACCTACCAAGTTCCCTAGGGTAAGTGGACATCCAGTCTATCTTACGGTCCGTATCGCCCGTTTACCCGTTATCTTGAATATCTCAAGATACACAATGGTACGGTACGATACCATTCTCCTAATCCCACACGAAGCCCCGATTTCCACCTAGGAGCCTACCTACAAAATCTAATTCACATTAGCTAGGCCCCCTCCAAGTTTCGACGCGTTCCGAAACACGGAACTTAAAATCACCCCTTCACCAAAACCTAACTAAACTATTCACTCACTCATTCACTCACTAAATCTCACTTTCTAACCTTCACTTAGGACTAACTTTAGGGGGTTATTTAGTGGGTTAATTTGGTGTATATATAGCTAATATATAGGGTATATATATGTATATATATGGGGGCATATATGTGGGCTCATGGGGGATCAAAAGGGGGTCAAATGGGGGGGGGGAGGGTAGAATGGTGCTACTGCTGCTGCCTACTGCTGCTGCAGTTTCTGCTACTGCTGCTGCTATTTTTTTTTTGGGGGGGGGGTACGACCCGCACCCGTTTTTTTTTTTAAAACGGATACGAGACGTGTCCAAGCCAGCCTACGCCGCAGAGTCGGCGGTAGAACGCTGTCACGGCCATGAAGATCAAAATTACAAATAATGCTCATTCACATAATTAATTTAACTTACAATGATCACAAGTTTTACATTTGTAGAAAATATAAACTTGTACAAATAAATGAATGACTTCAACTCAACTAACTAGCTAGTCTCTAGGCTTTGTCTGCAAGTATTCCCGTCACTCCCCAAGCTAAGTGAATCCACGACTAACCTGAAAAAGTTGGTTTCTAGTCAGGAATGGAATGAGCACAATTCACTGAATGCAATTTCAAATAAAGAAAATGACTATACAACAAAGGTTAGACATCAATCATGAGTTTGAAAATAAACAGTAAATACGGAAAACCAATAGCAATAAATAGACACAAAATACTTTTCCCAACTGTTAGAAGTACCGTTGATATGTGATCGGTCTGGGACACTATACCGCACGGTCTACGATATCTACTTGCAGAATTTAAACAATGTCTACGAGATCTACTGCATAAAATAAACAATGTCTACGAGATCTACTGCATAAAAATAAACAATGTCTACGAGATCTACTGCATAAAAATAAACAATGTCTACGATATCTACAATGTCTATGATATCTACGATGTCTACGATATCTACGATGTCTACGATATCTACAATGTCTACGATATCTACAATGTCTACGATATCTACAATATCTACGGTCTGATCACACATCCTTGGTACTTCTCATTCCCGACTCAACAATTTATAATAGAGTATAAAAATCACATAACCAATGACTAATCAATGAAATATAGTAAAGATCAATATCGAAATGCAGACAATAAACTGTACTCGCATGTGGTCCTGTGCTGGTGAAACCGATGATCCAAATCACTCAATATACCACAATAGTCAAAACCCGTACAACAGTCTCCTGAAGCTGAAATAAACAATACCAATGATCTCAGAATAGTCCAATTTAGCTAGGATTGCCTGTCCTTAAGTCCAATTCTGGACACAGGGGCAAAACGGTAATTTCGGACCAAAACGGTGTCCGCCGTTGGACCCGCTTTGCACCGAAAAGCGTGCCAGAGTCAACGGTCTCTAAAGCCATCAAACTACATGTCTACGAATCTAGTTTTCCGATACGAACCCAACCGTATGTCCAAAGTTGGATTCCGGCGGGCCGTGCACAAAATCACCCGTTGAGTCGGACCCGTGGGGCCCACAAAATGGTGATTTTATCAACAGTCTCAGAATCGGACCAACTTGGCATACAGGACCAGAAAAATGATACGGTCCTGATGGCGTAAGTTTCGTCTCGATCTGACGAGCTTGCACAAAGTAATTGAGAAATTTGCAACGTGCACGATACGGTGAATTTCGACGGATACGCATCAAATTCGTCGCGCACACGCGACCAATTTGAATTCCGTCAAAGCCCACACGACCACGAAGCTGTTACGCAGCTTTCGATGCCTTCGGTGCGCGACCACGTCGTCCGGATTGGCGTGACGCACGTCGTGTGGAGCGATTTCGTGATTTTCGAAACAGGTTTTTCTATAACTTTGCAATCAAATTACTCATTACTCTGTGAACGAAAAATTAATCTATTTGAAGGGTTTTGTTGTCCTACATGTTGTCTAAATAACTGTTCAATTAGAATTCTAAATTGGTTGTTGGTTTGACCGGAAACGGCCTCCCAACCTGGGTATTTGGACTGGGTTTTACTTTTTTGGACAGATTTCGACCAACTTCGTGTCGGTCTACCGGACAACCTAGAACTTCTAAATAAAAATTAATTGAAGGGATGTCGAGTCCTATATGTTGTCTTTCTAAGGGACGAATTGGTTCTCGAATTGGTAGCGAGATGAGCAAGGAATTTACCTGGAAAGGTCTGTCGAGAAGCGCTACTACTGCTGTCACAGTTTGGACGGCCGGCAGTTGCTGCCTTCATGGCCGCGCGCAGTCTTCCCAGCGACCGTCGGTCGGCGACGCCGCGCCCAGGCAGGTCGCCAGGGTCAGGGCTGTCGGTGCGCAATGTTTGGGATTAGGGTTTCGAGGGTTTTGTTTGGAGGAGTTTCGATGATGATCTCGTCGACTTATATATATCGAGTATACACACCTATCGGTTTCACACGGGCTCGGGTTCAGCCCTTAACTCGCGGGGAAAGTGTTAGCTCAGCAGAATTGGACTGTTTGGTCCAATGAGCTCGGTCCGCTATGTATTGATGTTACTTTGCATATCCCATTCACTAACTAATGTATTCATATATATATTTATATATATATATGAATACAAAATATATATAATTACAATATATACAGATATATGTGTATATATATATTTATATATATATATATATACATATACTCATATTTAAACACATTTATATATATATGCACATATATTTATACGTATATTTATACACACATATTTCACTATATATATATCTATATAATATATCACTACGTATATTTCTATTATTCATATCACTATATGTATTCCTATCTCTATATAATAATATTTAATTGACAAAATGATTATAACCTATAATAATAAAATAATATTATATAATATTACCCTCAATAAATATATTAATAATAATAAATTCAATAACTCAATAATGGGGTATATGCCATTGCGTACCGTCCAAATCTCCAGAATATACAAGGACCCATTTATACAATAGTCACCGAATAACACTCATAATAATATTTATAATATTTAAATTACGAATACCTAGGAAACATTCATTAAACCATTATAACGAATTACAACATCCTCATACCAAATTCCATCAATACGACTGTCATTGGACATATCGCATGACTACATGAGCTTGGACTTGCTTTGGGTCCAATCTGGACTAGTTCGGCACGACCGGGTCCCCTTACACTCAATAATACAATTACCAAATAAATAAACCATCGGTAAGGGTTAAGTCGCAACTTGGCCTGGTTTTCCTAGTTAGGACATCCTTACGGCTCAGTCCTCCCTGGCATGGCCAATGTACTAGTCGAGGCACGTCACTGTACTAATCGTGCCACGATTTCTCGTCACCTTGTACTCCAATTCCTAAACATGGCAAAATCATTTACCGTAATAATAATCTAAATAATTATTTATTAAAAATCTAAAAACAACTATAAAAATAATAAAAATAATAATAAAATATTTCTACATTTTCGGGAAGGGGAGTTACAAATCTACCCACCTTAAAAATAATTTCGTCCTCGAAATTTAAGGTAAGAGTCCATCCGCTATGATAGAAGACGGTTTCCATTTGCTATCAATCTATTCCCATGGTCATTTGAAACTGTAATTTCTTGAGGACTTCTACCCACCTTTGGTCACACTACTCCATCAAACTAAAAATCTTAAAATGTTCTAACTGGTCGCTAACAATCCCACCAACAACTATCTGGGCATATGGTATCTAAACTCCTCTCGTATCTATCAAACAATCCAAAATTCAATTATCAACTAACTTATACTATATCCTCTGCTAAATTCTAAGCAACACGGTTATCGACCCCCAAAATAGGAAGGACGAGAGTCAATGGTACGAAAAGACGAGGAAGAATAACTGTGAACAAGCACGAGGTTTCAAGAGCGGTAGAGGATATCAAATGATACCGATAAAATGGACCTTATGAACCATTGACTTATTAGCTAGATTGGGGCTACTCCGTTCCAATCACTGGCTAACTTCGAAGAGACCCTTCGTTTCTTAGAGAGGCTTACAGTCTACCCACCTTAAAAATAGGACATGGTCTTAGGAATGTTGAGGTTAGAGGGTTCCCAAAGTCCAGATACTGTACCTCGACTCTTTGTTAATAGGGAATAGGGCACGACGTATCTGGATACGGTATATAAATCAAATCAAGGATCGTTCCTCAATAAACGAAAAATGAGTGTGTACAAAGACACAAGGTCGATAAAATAGAAAGATCTACTCATCCACTGTATACAAGAGTTATCGACGGGGTAACCAACTCTAAGGCACATCATCTAAAAAGATTTCTAACCACTGAGTCGTGTAACTCTAGTTGTGTCAAACCTGTCAGACTATTGTCACAAGGGTTCTAGTGGTATGGGCTGTAGTGATCATGCGTTGTTGTTGACAACTGGTATATCACAATTTGACAGGGTATTTAATCTATGGTATTAGCTAAGCTAGTGACCGTGGTGTTCCAACACTAGTTAGGTCTTAATATCAAAATTTACATAACTAGAGTAATTTTTGTTGGAAACCAATCTCGGGAGGAGTGTCACGGTAAATGATTACCCTATTGTCCACTCATCTCATGTCTAACTGTGGGTTTCGGTAGAGGAAGGGTTGGTTCAAGGCTTAAGGGTTGCTAGCTAAGACAAGCTTCCAACAAATAATTAGAGACTCGCAACCTTTGGTCTCTATGGAATAGGTAGTCTCCTAGGTAGGCATTTCGACTAAGGGTAAAACCTAATCATTCTTAAATTCAGATGGCTTGAAAGTCCCGATAACAGTTTGGGGTCGAGAGGAGAACGAGTAACTCGATCACATGGCTGGCTGACGATAACTACCCTTGTGTATACAACTACCATAGCCATGGGGATACGCGGTATCTCTCTACCATCACGAGCTTTCGTCTTTCCAAATCGGTGAAGGACAAAAACAATAAAGAATTTAAGGGAGATGTTACTGAATATAATTTCGTGATCCAAAGGTGAATGTATAATTCAAAAAGAGTTGTCAAAGCAGTCGCGAATGAGATCCTTGATACCTATATATCTCCATCCACGTAGTGTAATTAAACGAAGAGCGAATCAAATGTATCATGGTTGATCAGACCATAATACACTGATTCTGATTAGACAATAAGTTAGCAGGCGTCCCCACTAAACATATGCCTCGAATCAAACTCGAGAATAGAGTGAGCTTGCAAAACTAAGCTGTAACAGCAGCGTTGGTCAAGATAGTCAAGATACAAGTACGCGAGATTTTTGAAAAAAAGGCACAAGTAGTTCGAGTTTTGTGAGAATTAAACCTTATCCGGTGTTCTTGCTCATACAGTCTTCCTACTATCTTCTGATCCACAAGGACTTGGTCGACTAACGGGTTATGGACATTCTAAATTCTATATTCTAGGTAAACCTATTAGTGTCAGTCGATATCCTCGTCAATAGGTTACAAGGACCACGGAATGCTAGATCGGGAGACGTGCTATCCAACTTACAGACTTCCACCAATATTGGCTTCGGATCTTATGGAACACACAGGGCACTGTCCTATCCTCTATAGTATCCTTAACTTGTAATCACGTCTGAAATCATTTCACCGAGGACTACGCCACGCCCGTATACTCTGGCTTTGGTAAACCCTTGGTTTCGTAACTCAACATGATACAAAATCGAACACTTCTTAACTTTATCCAATATTGGCTCAAGGGTATCTACGATCAAGAGTGGACCACTAGTCATATCTCTAGCAAATTCTATAACCGATATTTTCCTACTCTCCTTTCCACTCTAGGGGTCGTGTCTCGCCAGTGCGCTGCTGGCTGCAGTGAATCCCTAGTCCCCAAAGTTTAAATAAATGGCAACAGTGCGCTGCTGTCCTGCCAGTATAAGTCAACTAATATTCTTTTAACTATATCCGAAAAACTTCATGGGCTTCTATAAATTCAAACAAGTTGACTACGAAATAAAGCGTAAACATTTGTCCTATCAGTCACAACTCTTAAAATAAGGATTGAACAGGGAGAAATAACTGAAGACAAAAAGATACAACCATTCTAGTACCTATTCTATGTGTATTCAAGCCTTTGAAAAAACTTGAATCGAAACTAACTTGAGGTTCATCCATGGATAACATAAAAATAATAATTCTTAGGGTAAAATAGGAACTAAATAGGCAATTTGAATAAGATGTGAGGATGATATCCAAAGGGCAAGGAGAAAGAATTGCACCATTTATCAAGGTTAGACCTTCATCTCTATGAAGCCCTGTCTCACCAAGCAATAGTCTATCCACATTGGATCATATCATCATACCAAGAGGTAATAGTGTACTAGTAAGAATCTGACACTCTATCAAAATTAATAACTCCTTATCTACATTGCATGGCCTAGACTACCCATCGGTAAATTTGTATAAGGGACTCCTAGTCCTAGTCATTCTCGTAAATTAAATTAATTTCTAATTCGTGAATGAGCATTTCTAGTCGAAGGCTCGCAATAGTACGGCTAACTTAAGTACTATCACGAGTTCACAAGATTTGTGAAGACAGACCTGCATGGGCCACCACAAAAACTTGTCACGAACCGCACCCGTTTTTTTTTTAAACGGATACGAGACGTGTCCAAGCCAGCCTACGCCGCAGAGTCGGCGGTAGAACGCTGTCACGGCCATGAAGATCAAAATTACAAATAATGCTCATTCACATAATTAATTTAACTTACAATGATCACAAGTTTTACATTTGTAGAAAATATAAACTTGTACAAATAAATGAATGACTTCAACTCAACTAACTAGCTAGTCTCTAGGCTTTGTCTGCAAGTATTCCCGTCACTCCCCAAGCTAAGTGAATCCACGGCTAACCTGAAAATGTTGGTTTCCAGTCAGAAATGGAACGAGCACAATTCACTGAATGCAATTTCAAATAAAGAAAATGACTATACAACAAAGGTTAGACATCAATCATGAGTTTGAAAATAAACAGTAAATACAGAAAACCAATAGCAATAAATAGACACAAAATACTTTTCCCAACTGTTAGAAGTACCGTTGATATGTGATCGGTCTGGGACACTACACCGCAAGGTCTACGAT